>JXCR01146706.1:477379-488309 GCA_002079205.1 Phalaenopsis hybrid cultivar
CCTCTATCCTTGATAAGTCTCTTCTTAGTAAGAACTTTGTTGTATAATCTCTACGCGTCAAAATTGATAAACTTTCTTCTATTGAGAAGTCCATACTTGGTAGTATTTTTGAAATTGGAAGCCATGAAATTCAAAAATGGGAAGTTTTTTGTCATCCAAGGTAGTTTTTAGGACTTTAAAAACACCACTCGACAATTATNCTCCATACTTGGTAGTATTTTTGAAATTGGAAGCCATGGAATTCAAAAATGGGAAGTTTTTTGTCATCCAAGGTAGTTTTTAGGACTTTAAAAACACCACTCGACAATTATTCCTTCATTCCATCCTGTCAAATTTTGTCAAATTAGTTAAACAGTACGAAATTTCTTGCAGCGCCGTCAGTGCTCCCGATAACACTATCGGCATTAGAGCTTAGTTATAGTGGCGTCGTCGGCGCTAGAGCCAATTCTCCGTCTGTTCTTATTTTTTTACAATTTAATTCCAAATTTTCCTCCAATACCANCGTACGAAATTTCTTGCAGCGCCGTCAGTGCTCCCGATAACACTATCGGCACCAAAGCTTAGTTATAGTGGCGTCTCGGCGCTAGAGCCAATTCTCCGTCTGTTCTTATTTTTTTACAATTTAATTCCAAATTTTCCTCCAATACCAAGATTTTTTTAATTTATGATATATGAAATTGTTTATGATTATTATTTCCTAATATATAAAACACTTATTAAACAAAATAGTAATATATAGACATATATATTTATATATGGATTGCCACCCACGAAGCGCTTGGTTTAACGTCGTTTTCCCAACGTACCATTTGTTTAGTTGGGTTGACTTGAAATTAAAACTTCTTTAAATTGTGGTATGTTTCCTTCATAATAATGTTTCAATCGATGCCCATTAACTTTAAAGATCTTTAATAAAAACAGCTCCATAATGATAAACTTTAATCACCTTAAATGGTCCTAACCATCTGGATTTCAGTTTTCCTGAAAATAATTTGAATTATGTATTATATAATAAAACTTCTTGTCCAAGTTCAAACTTCTTTTTAATAATATTTCGATCATGTCATATTTTCATTTTATCTTTATATATTTTTTAATTATCATACGCTTCATTTCTAATTTCCTCAAGTTCTTTGAGTTGCAACAGTCTTTTCTGACCATCATCTTTTAGATAAAAATGAAATTCCTTAATAGCCCAAAATGCTTTATGCTCCAATTCTACTGGTAAATGACATGTTTTATTTCCAAAAATAAGTATATATGGGGACATTCCTATAGGAGTCTTATATCAGTTCTATATGCCCATAATGTAGTGTCTAATCTAGCATACCAATCCAATTTATAAGGATTTACAACTTTTTNATATATGGGGACATTCCTATAGGAGTCTTATAGCAGTTCTATATGCCCATAATGTAGTGTCTAATCTAGCATACCAATCCAATTTATAAGGATTTACAACTTTTTTCTAAAATTCATTTTATTTCACGATTTTATATCTTAGCTAGACCGCTAGTCTGAGAATTATAAGAAAAAGAGAATCTATGCATTATATCGTATTTCTTAATCAATTTTTCGATTCTATTATTTCCAAAATGAGATCCTCCATACATAATACTTACTTTCAGCATTCCATATCTTGTAAAAANTGCTAGACCGCTAGTCTGAGAATTATAAGAAAAAGAGAATCTATGCATTATATCATATTTCTTAATCAATTTTCCGATTCTATTATTTCCAAAATGAGATCCTCCATACATAATACTTACTTTCAGCATTCCATATCTTGTAAAAATATTTTTAATTAAAAATTTTGAAGTACTCCAAGCATCACATCCAGGTACAGCAATGGCTTCAATCCATTTGGACATATAATCAAGAGCAAGTAATATATATAAATTTCCAAATGAAGACATAAATGGTCCCATAAAATCTATCCCCACACATAAAAAATTTCAACTTCTAATGTGTAATTTAGAGGCATTTCATTTATTTTAGAAATATTTCCTACTTGCTGACATCGATGACATTTTTTAATATATTCATTAACATCTCTAAAAATAGTTGGCCAACAAACTTTGTCTTGTAAAATTTTATATATAATTATAATTGTTCTAAAGTGCCTCCAAATTCAAAATCATCACATCTTTCAAATATCTGTTGAGTTTCTTAACAAGGCACAGACCTTCTAATAATTAGATCTTTATATTCTTTATATANGTAATTCTAATTGTTCCAAAGTGCCTCCAAATTCAAAATCATCACATTTTTCAAATATCTGTTGAGTTTCTTAACAAGGCACAGACCTTCTAATAATTAGATCTTTATATTGTTTATATAAATATGGGTCATCCCAAAAATAGAATTTTGAATTTTATATAAATTTCTTTAATTATTGACTTTTAATATCAGGTGGTAAAATTTCACATACAATATAATTTATTATATCGACATACCATGGTACATTCATTTCATCAATACTATATAATTGTTCATCAGAGAAATTTTCTAAAATNCTTTATATAAATATGGGTCATCCCAAAAATAGAATTTTGAATTTTATATAAATTTCTTTAATCATTGATTTTTAATATCAGGTGGTAAAATTTCACATACAATATAATTTACTATATCGACATACCATGGTACATTCATTTCATCAATACTATATAATTGTTCATCAGAGAAATTTTCTAAAATTTCATTTACAAAATTAGTTAATATTTTTTTTTCTAGTCTAGACAAATGATCAGTTATTTGATTATCATTTCCCTTTCTATCAACTACGATAAAATCAAACTCTTGCAAAAGAAGTATCCTCCTAATTAATCTTTGTTTAACATCCTTCTTTTGCATACAATATTTAATATTAGAATGATCTGTATGCACTATACATTTAGTTTCAATTAAGTAAAGTCTAAATTTATCAAAGGCATAACAATAGTTAATAACTCTTTTTCAGTAGTAGTGTAATTGATTTGAGCATCATTTAGAGTTTTACTAGCATAATATATTACCTTAAAAACTGTGTTCTACCTTTGTCCTAAAACAATCCCAATAACATAATCACTAGCATCACACATTATTTCAAATGGTTTTTCTCAGTCAGATGGAACTATTATAGGTGTACTGATTAATTTTTCTTTTAATAATTCAAATGTTTTATGCATTCCTCATTAAAATCAAAATTCAAATCTTTTTCTAAAAGTTGGCACTAATGGCTTAACTATTTTTAAAAAATGTTTTATGTAATGTCTGTAGAAACCAGCGTGTCTTAGATAACTTCTTACCCTTTTAAGGGTAGTAGGAGGTGATAAGTTTTCAATAAATTGAACTTTTGTAGGATTTACTACCACGCTTTTTCATAAATTTTATGCCCAAATATAATACCTCCTACAACCATAAATTACCATATTTCCCAATTTAGTACTAGGTTGATTCTTTCACATACTTCAAAAACCTTTTCTAAGTTATTTAAACATAATTCAAACAATTTTATGAATACATAAAACTCATCCATAAACACTTCCATTCCATGTTCAATAAAATTGCTAAAAATTGACATCATACATATTTGAAATGTTGTAGGTGCATTGCATAGTCCAAAAGACATTCTACGAAAAGCAAATGTTCCATAAGGGCTTGTAAATGTTGTCTTCTTTTGATCCTCTAGAGCAATTAGAATTTGGTGATAGTTGATATTTCTATATAAAAAAATAATAATATTTGTTTCCAACCAATCTATCCAACATTTGTTCTAGAAAGGGTTAAGGAAAGTGATCTTTCCTGGTGGCCATGTTTAATTTCTTATAGTCAATACAAATTTACCAACTAGTAACTTGTCTTATTTGAATTAATTCATCTTTCTCATTTTCTTCAACTGTCACTCCACTTTTCTTCGAAACACAAAGAATTGGACTCGCCCAAGCACTGTCTGGAATAAGATATATAATTTCAGCTTCTAACCATTTTATGATTTATTTTTAAATAACTTCTTTCATTATTGGGTTTATTCTACTATGAGGATCATCTTTAGGTTCGTATTGTTCACCTAATAGAATTCTATGCATACAAATTGAAGGACTAATTCCTTAATATCTTCTAAAGTCCATCCAAAAGCCTTTTTATATCTTTTCAAGATCTCTATTTATTTTTGTTCATGAATTTTAGGTAATTCAGAAGATACAATAACAGAAAATGTAGATGACTCTTCTAAAAACACATAATTTAAATCGACAGGTAATATTTTTAGTTCAAGTTCAGGTACTTTAATACTTGAAGGAAAAAGATTTTATTATAATTTTCCAAAAAATTTAAAGTTTCAAATTTGTCGTGATTATAATCTAAATCTTCTACTTTTATTTCGTCCTCATTCTCAAAAAATTTTCCTTGGCTTAATTTGTCTTCAAACTCTTCCTTAAATTGCTCATTACTCTAATCAATAACTTCCATCTTGAAATATTCTTTATCTTTTTCTATTGTAGGATATTTTATAGCTTTTCGCAATATTAAATGTTACTTCTTGATCGTTAACTCTCAATATTAATTCTTCATTTTGCACATTTACTACAGCTCTTCCTGTAGCTAGAAATGGACTTCCCATAATAATAAGAATTTCTTTATCTTCCTCCATATCCAATACTATAAAGTGTATAGGGAAAATAAACTTATCCACTTTAACTAATCCATCTTCTATAACACCTTTTGGATATGTTATTGATCGATCAACTAACTTAAGAGTTACAGTAGAATGGGAAATCTCTCTCAAATCTAAGTGTTTAAAAATAGATAGAGTCATAAGATTGATGCTCGCTCCTAAATCATATAAGGCTTTTCTAAAATAATTTTCACCAGTATCACAAGGTATAATAAGACTATGAGGATCTTTTAATTTTTCAGGAAGCTTTTCATGAATAATAGCACTACACTCTTCACTGAGTGCAATGGTCTTGTGATCTATAAACTTCCTTTTCTTGTTTATTATATCTTTCATAAATTTTACATAACTTGGCATTTGTTCCAAAGCTTCAACGAAAGGAATGTTTATCATTAACTTAGTAAGGATTTCCAAAAATTTTGTAAATTATTTATCTTTATTCTTCTACTTCAGTCATTGAGGAAACGAAGTTATCGGTTTTTTTAAGGGAACTTATATTTCTTCATTTTCATTGTGGTCATTTTCCATTTTCCTTCTCTTCATCAACTTCAATTTCTCTTTGGATTCTTGTTTCAACTTCTTTTCCACTTTGTAATTGAATAGCTTAATTTGCTCCTTATTTTGATCTTTGGGATTAACCTCCATAGTACTCGGAAGATTTCTTGAAGGTTTGTTACTAAGTGCAGTGGCAATATGTCTTAATTGATTTTCAATACTTCTAATAACAACCACTTGATTTTGTATTTGATTTCCCATATTCAACATTACTTCTTTTATTATCAACTTCTTTTCCTTAACTTGTGGGGTTAGAATTAAATCGAGGAGGATAATAAGGTCGATAATTAAGATTTCCTTGTTTGTTCAAATTTCAGGAGGGATTCACCGAATTGTTATAATGATTCCAGCAAAATCTATGGTGATCTTTTCATCCAGGGTTATAATAATTGGAGTAGGGAATGTTATTTTGATTATTTATAGCATTTAAAATTTCATAAGATGATTGAGTTTCAATTATATGTCCTAGTCAATTTTTCTCTAATACTGGTGGTATTTGAGAATAGTTCACTCTAATTTCATCAATATTTTTCGAAATAGCAGCAATTTGAGATGCTAAAATAGATATTGCATCAGAGTCATGAATACTAGCTACTCTCTCAGGATTTACCATTTCAAAGGGCCATTTAAAATTGTTAGTAGTCATTTTTTCTATTAAGGAGTATGCTTCATTAAAAGGTTTTGACATTAGTGATCCACCTGCAACAACATCTATAATAGATCTAAGTGATCCTACTAATCCATTGTAAAATGCTTGAACTATTAACCAATATAGTAAAGCATGGTGTGGAAATTTTCTAAGAAGATCTTTAAATCCTTCCCTAGCTTCATATATCGATTCCCCTTCAAATTGACAAAAAGATCTAATATCATTTCTAAGCTTAGTAGTTTTCAAGGGTGGAAATATTTAGCCAAGAATTTTTGCTATAGTTCTCCTCAAGTTCTGATAGATCCAAGTGCTAATGAATTTAAACAGTCTTTGGCTTTATCCCTTAATGAAAAAGGAAAAAGTCTAAGCCTAACCGCATCATTAGAAACTCCGTTATAATTAAAACTAACACATATTTAAAGAAAGCTAGGAAGATGTAAGTTAGGATCTTCAGTAGGAGTTCCTCTAAACTGATTATTTTGTATCATTTGGATAATAGCAGTTTAAGCTCAAATGAATTAGCAGCAACATCAGGATTTTGAATAGTTAAGGGAAGTTCATCTACTGTCGGATTAGCATAATCTTATAAAGGACACTTATTTGCTTATCTAAGTAATTAGCCATTTCGTTTAAATCTTCTTTTTATTTTTCTCGAATTTTTCTCAAAGTACGATCGGACAACAACTTTTTATATACCTAAAAATACAAGAATTTGACACCGCTACTAGAAGATTTAAACCCTCAACAATGACGCCAAAAACTTGATCCAACTTTTAATATGCAAGAATTTATGAACCCAGATTTATTTATTTATAATGATTTTTTAAAGTCACAATTTCAAACTCAAGTATACGTATCGCTCAAGTAGTACAGGGCTCTAGTGGATTCCTGTTTAGCGATCCCACAAGGAAGTGAGGTAAGAGGTCCTTAGTCAGATCCTAGTATACTACAATTAGGCCTTAGTTTGGAATGTCGATTAAAATGATGCTTTATCTAGCAACTACTCCTAAATGCAAGTGTTAAATGTAAAGATAATTATTATAACTAAATGCAAATATTAATTCTAAAGATAACCCTTTTTGGATGGATTGGTTTGGATAATACATAACTAAATGCAAATATTAATTCTAAAGATAACCCTTTTTGGATGAATTGGTTTGGAGAATGTAACTAAATGTAAATATTAATTCTAAAGATAACCCTTTTTGGATGAATTGGTTTAGAGAATTTCTTTAGTTTGGAATGTCAATTGAAATGATGTTTTATCTAGCAACTACTCCTAAATTCAAGTGTTAAATGTAAAGATAGTAACTATAATTAAATGCAAATATTAATTCTAAAGATAACCTCTTTTTGGATGAATTGGTTTGGAGAATTTTAAGATATTAAAAACTACTATTCTTATGTAATGGAATTAATATAAAAGAATAAGATGCATTAAATATTGTAAGTGCCAAATAGAACCTTTGGTCCAGACATAAAGAACATTGACTAATCCTATGCTTGTTTACTGAATCTGTGGCTATCTTTGGTCCAGTTATAAAGAACATTGACTAATCCTATGCTTGTTTACTGAATCCGTGGCTAGGCTGGGAGGATACTGGCTCTCACTTCGGAGCTCCCACGTTCCCCTTGCCTGAGGGCTAACATCTACACTTCAACACCAAAGCTCCCACGTTCCCCTCACCAGAGGGCTCACATCTCTGCATCAGTACTCAAATAATAGAATCAAATTGGGGATTTTAGTTTGTCACCCTAAAATCTCCAATTCTATGCCCATCAAAGTATATTTCCCTATTTATTTGCATTTCAACTCCCATGAACTTAACAATTCATGGAATCTGAATGTGGTTCTACTTTGTTGAGAATTACATAGCCTTATTGGGTCTTAATGCAATTACAACGAACTTTAACACTACATTAGGCCTTTATTGTATTGTAAATAAAGTGCAAGTAAAATGCATCACATTGATATTTTAATCTACTTCTAACATGCATCACAAAATCCTAAACATGAATTCTACTCATTACAAAATAAAAGTAAAATGAAAACAATAATATAATCTTCTCATACCATTATTTCCAAACAAGAAGAGAGAGTAAGGGAAGCCCATCACAAACGGAATAATCTTCTCATGCCATTATTTTTAAACAAGAAGAGAGAGTAAGAGAAGCCTATCACAAAGCACGAAGAAANCCATCACATTGATATTTTAATCTACTTCTAACATGCATCCTAAAATCCTAAACATGAATTCTACTCATTACAAAATAAAAGTAAAATGAAAACAACGACATAATCTTCTCATGCCATTATTTTTAAACAAGAAGAGAGAGTAAGAGAAGCCTATCACAAAGCATGAAGAAAACACAATGGAAACTTCATTTTACCAAAGTAAATCCACTAAATAAGTGTTTACAAAACCATAAGATAATGAAGAATAAAATACTTAGCTTTTTCCCTTGAAAGAAATAAGNTAAATCCATTAAATAAGTGTTTACAAAACCATAAGATAATGAAGAATAAAATACTTAGCTTTTTCCCTTGAAAGAAATAAGAAAATCTCTCCCACAAAGTCTCTCACCAATCCATGCAATGCTAGAACATCTCCTTACAAATTCTCTCAAAATCCCCTCTCTAATCTCTCCAAAAGGGTAGAAATCTACATTTCTACTCCTATTCTAAGAAACCTAAAGTTTCTCCACAATTTTCCTAACATTCCTCTCACACCAATCCTTCCTTTTTCTAACCTAAATTTGTTCTTTTAAAGTGTAGGGACAAAGTTTGAAAAGTTGCCACAAGAACCCTTTCAAAAAGAGTCGAAATACATTGAATTTCGGCCCATAACCGCCAAAAGTCGGTCCATAGTCGTTTCGGGCGCCGTCGGCGGGCTCATGGGTACTGTGGGCGAGCTTTTCTGTCATTTTTTGGTCTTCTTGGGTGAATCTTGCCGTCAGCGCCATTTTGGCGCCATCGGCGGGTAGACTGCGCGGCTCCACNTTCGGCGGGGTCGTGGGTACAGTGGGCGAGCTTTTCTATCATTTCTTGGTCTTCTTGGGTGAATCTTGCCGTCAGCGCCATTTTGGCGCCATCGGCGGGTAGACTGCGCGGCTCCACCGTTTCGCTCTGTTTGGCTCCATTTTAGCTCTGTTTCGCCCCATTTCAGTTGCGTTTTGTTCCTAACAGATAGCCCTACAAAATAAACATGAATACAACCTTCTTTTAAAGTGTAATCGCATTCAAAATTTTGCAAGAAGTGTAAAATATATCAAGCATCGAAAGACTTATCAAAATGTGACAGGGCAAAATTTCATTTCTTGCTCGTTTTTGCTCCAAATTGCACCGTTTTTGTTTCTTTTTGCTCCAATGACCATAATTCATCATACCTGCAAAAAATTTTAAAAAATACCTTTCTTTAAAGTGAAATATTATCAAAATCAGTGTAAAATAGGTATGAAAATCTAAACATATTTTCCTTTGGTCGAAATCCCCCAAACTTACTATTACTTGTCCTCNTTTTTTTCAAAATACCTTTCTTTAAAGTGAAATATTATCAAAATCAGTATAAAATAGGTATGAAAATCTAAACATATTTTCCTTTGGTCGAAATCCCCCAAACTTACTATTACTTGTCCTCAAGTAATTTTAGTGCTACATAAAAGTTATGATCTATTGTAGTAAAGTTTTAATTCAGAAATACTATAAGTTTGACTATAAGTAAATACCATAGTGAGATTGTTAGAAAAAATTTATGTAATTAAATTAACTCTGTAGGTACAAGATTATCTAGTCATCAAGTTTAAGAGTTCTAGTTTCAAAAAAATTTCAAGCAATTAAATTAACTTTGTAGGTACAAGACTATCTAGTCATCAAGTTTAAGAGTTCTAGTTTTCAATTCATTTTAAGAATGACTATTGTTGTAATATAAAGTTACTTAAAATATTCAAATGATAGGAACTTCATGAGAACACTACTAGTAAAAGATGCTACTCCAAAAATTAAGATTTAAGAATATATTTAGGTTTTCCCTTTAGGTAGGTCTAGTGAAGCCAATTTTTGACTAGGCATATCTTGTATTTAGGTTTTCCCTTTAGGTAGGTCCAGTGAAGCCAATTTTTGATTAGGCATCTCGTATCAAGATTTACTTTAGGTAGGTCCAATGAAGCCAATTTTTTATTAGGCATCTTCTCAAGCTTCTCCTCACTTGTTTAAGTAGGTCCAGTGAAGCCAATTTTTTATGAGGCATCTCCTGAAGCTTCTCCTCACTATTATATTTTTTTCTTTCTTTTCTTTTCTCTTTTTCATTTGGNGAGGCATCTCCTGAAGCTTCTCCTCACTATTATATTTTTTTCTTTCTTTTCTTTTCTCTTTTTCATTTGGATTACTTTCAATCTTATATATATTTTTTCTTTTCAGGGATTTTTGTCAATCCTTTCTTTTTCCTTTTTCAAGCGAGGATTACTATATCTGGATAGCCTTTAATGATTTTGAACATCACCTTTCTTTCCCTAAATTAAGATTACTATATCTGGATAGCCTTTAATGATTTTGAACATCACCTTTCTTTCCCTAAATTTGAAATATATCTGGATAGCCTTAATAATTTTGAACTTCACTTTTCTTTCCCTAAATTTGAAACTCAACACTCCTTTACCTTATAGATATTTCATAGTTTTTACATCATTGAGCCCCAATCTTTTCTTCTAATTGCTTACCTCATAAATATTTCATAATTTTCACATCATTGAATCCCAATCTTTTCTTCTCAAATGTCTTACCTTATAAATATTTCATAGTTTTTACATCATTGAGCCCCAATCTTTTTTTCTCAAATGTGTCTCAAATGAACTTATAAATATTTCATAGTTCTTACATCATTGAGCCCCAATCTTTTCTTTTCAAATGAATTTCCAGAAAAATATTTCATAGTTTTTACATCATTGAGCCCCAATCTTTTCTTCTCAAATGAATTTTTAAAATTCTTAATACTTCAAAATAAAGTTTCCTTTACTCTAAATGTTTAACTATAGTCTTATTCTCTTATACTAAATATCTTAATCTACAAAAT
>JXCR01146706.1:498440-564920 GCA_002079205.1 Phalaenopsis hybrid cultivar
GGTGGAGGGAGAAGAGGGAACTCTAGGGTGAGAGATAGTATCTTCCCTACCTAACCGATCTTCAAGGCTATTCAAATTATAGATTAGCCAATGTTCTTTATAGCATCTCTAATAAGGTTAAAGAATGTAATTGCTCCTTTTTGGCTAAACACATTTAGCATACTTCTATAATATAATTTTTATACCTATAACTTATTCATGATATGGATTAAGTTATTTTACTTATATCGCCTTCATCTTGCTTGTAGTTAGTTAAGCTAATTAGTTGCTTACTTTAGTTGCATAAAATAAAAATTACAAAAAAATCAAATTTTTATTCTTATTATAGCACTTAAGTATAAGTAAGAATATTTTGTTAAGCAATTTTTTTTTCATCTAAATTTTCTAGTTTTTTTAAGAGCGTATTGTTATTCTCCCTGTGGGTTTGATATTTAGGTTTCAATCAAAATATCATATATTACTTGATAATGATACGTATGCTAGTGTAGTATCTCATATTTAATTATTATAATTGTATTCTTATTTATTTCATAGTAAAAAACTTACATTGCTTTGTCTTTGATCAAGTTTTTGGCTTAATTATTAAGTAAGAATAACTATTAAGGAAGTTAAGCATATAATTACATACATCGTATTTTACATCTATATGGTAAGTCGACATCACACACCCACCGCATCACCCACTAAAGGGAAAAAAAATTTGATTGACAAAGATTCAGATGATGTGTTTCCTGCTCTATCGTCAGAGCTTGAGGTTAGTTCCAGTTCAAAAGTTATGTGACCGACCAAGTCACAGAAAAGGAAACATAACCATGAAATTTAGTGGGTCCAAGGTTACAAAGTTAGTATCTGATGATGAGATTCCTTAGTAAGAGGAACTAAGAATGTTTGAAACCTCTCCTTTCCTCCGAGGGAGTAGGTTTTATCCCTTGTTGGATTCTGCAGCAGATGAGAGTCTCCATAAGATTGCTTTTGCTGTACCGTCACCGCAAAATCATGGTAAGGAAAGGGAGAAGCCCACTCCTATCATCAGAGTATGTATTGTATTTGAAAGATTGGCCACTAAGGAAGAATGTTCAGTTGTTAAGCTACTTAAGTGAGTAGGTTGTACAGTTTTGCCACGAATGAAGAATGAGATTTTAACAAAGAACAGAACTGTTAGTCAGTTTCAAAAATTAGCAAAATTACCCCCAATCTGTGTTCCAACCATATTCCTTCTTGGGTGTCAAGTCAATATTGTCTCCACCGTCCTAGATTCTACCACAGTTACTCCAAAATCTGTAGGACGTTAATGAGTGAAGTCACGAATGGGGATGAGAGTACCATCTGCTGTCACTTGTAAGAGTTTCCCCAAAGGGGATAAAGGGAAAGACTGCTTACCTGTGTACTTGGTCTGCATTGAGGGGAGCATGCTTCTCATCGATGCACCGATATCTCCACCGGAACACCTCATCTTAAGGCATCAACATCAAAAGAAAAAGTGTGGATATCTAAGGGTGCCGCACCAATACATTTTGAGGAGCCCGTAGATCAGTGCTAGGGAATGAAGNCATAACGATACATATACTTATGTAGAATCCCAACATTAATTGCTTAAATTTCTTAATTATATATAGAGCATAAAATTTTCAGCACCATTTCATAGCGGTGTCAACTTTATAATTTTTACACAACCATATTTCCTCGGGATCAAGAATCTATAGAGAAAACACAACCACAAATGAGTTTAAAAGTAGAAATCATGCACACAAACAAGAAATCTAGATTAAAACCAAGTGTAGTCCTAAAGATAAATACTTAACTCAAATCCTCTCCACCAAATGTCTTGAAGTTCCTTTGAATTCTTTTCCTTCACTCATAATACAAACTAACACTCAAAATAAAAAGTAAATGAAAGTGTTCTGCGGTGGCAGCTGATACACCAAAAATATATGCATTTTTAGACCTATATTTTATACTCATTTTTTTGTGATAATGTACTTTAGTTGAAGGTATTTTTCATGTTTTATTACAGGTTGATGGTTTTTAGCACTTGAAGCAAAAAGGAAGCAAAAATGATGAAATTTGAAGTCAAACTAGTATTTTAGAAGAATAACTCAGCGTCGAAGACACCAGCAAGGATGTCAACAACACTAGCATAAAGGAAGAGTCCAGAATAGCGGGGGTGCTGATAGCGCCAGACTGGGCACCGATGGTGCCAGACTGAGTTCCGACGGTGCCACAAGAATTTATTCGGACCACGAGCACCGACTGTACCATTATGCGCACCGAAGGCTCCAATGTCGGTGCTGGGCAAATTTCTAGAAGATTCGATAAATTTGGACACTTTTTGAAGATTTATTGGACACACCTCTTAGAAAACCAACATTATGCTTTATTTAGAGAAAAAAATGATTAGAAAAGGGGGGGGGGCTAGTGTGTGTGAGTCTTTTAAAGTGTTCGATCGGGTGTATTGTTTAGTGTGGTGAGTCTAAGTGTTACCTTTCCTAAGAATTGTTAGAGAGGGAGAGAAGTGACAGCTCTCTTTTTCTCTTCATCTTTGAAGAGAAAATCAAGAGTCTTGTAAAGAGAGAAAGAGTCTAAGAGAGGCTACAAGGGATATGCTTTAAGGAAGAGTTAAAGTTAAGTAGTGTTTGTTCATTACTGTTGTATAATCTTTTTTTATTTATGAAATTTGTATTTTATTTTATCTTCCTCGTTAGGTATGAGTAGATTTTCTTGTCTTTTTCCCTACTCTAAGATATGGTCAAATGAAGAGATGATTTGGATGTGCCAATTTTAAAATATAAAATAAATTGTATTGATTTTTCACTCTATTCTTAGTTTACTTTTCTATTTGGCCAATTGAAATGTTAACATCTGTTGCAAAACATATTTTCCAGGAAATGGAGTATGAATTTGAGAACAAAGTGAGAATCACAATTGAATCCTTGAAGGAGTGTTTCGTTCATGGAGTTAGGTGCAAATATATAGGGAAATATGAATTACTGACAAAGAATTGGAGATTCTAGGGTGAGAGACTAAAATGCCCAATTTGGTCATAGTGTTTATGAACTAAAGCGAGTGTTAGCCTTCAAGGAAAGGGAAGTGGGAGATCTGAAGTGAAAGTCACTATCCTCCCAGCCTAACCACAGATTTAGAGAGTAAACCTAAGATTAGCCAACATTTTTCTATATCACTTGACTAATGGTAGAGAATTAAATATGCTCCCGTTTGGCACAATACAAATTCAAAACATTTATCTTTGCATTTAACTAAAAAACCCATTGTAGTGGGAAATATGTTTTCTCATATTAGATAACTTCATCAGAAAGACATAGTTTGATAGTTATAGTTTAACTTTACAGTTTTACTAGTAGGTGATAATTTAGTTTTGATAGAACCTTAAATATTCAAGATTAGTATAGTAGATTTTATTTATTGTTGTGACTTTCCTAATTTAAATTTTCATTTTCAATTTAAACCTTCCTCGTGGGATTGATATTTTGGGTTTAATCAGAAAGTCATATATTACCTAATAATGATACGTATATTTGTGTAAAATCTCAACATAACTTGCTTCAATTTCTATTTCATAAAATAACAAACCAAGTTTTTTGGCGTTGCTGCAAAGTGGAGTCAAATTTATTGATTTTACACGACTATAATTTTGAGGATTAAGTTTTTGGCGTCGTTGTTAGGGAAGGGTATGGTAAAAAAATAGATTTGGTAAATTAGGAAATTTAGCAAAAAAAAAAAAAAATTAAAAAAAATTAAAAATCATAAAAAATAATATCATTAATTATTTTTTTAAATTTGAGAGTACTTTTAAGAAATTTTTCTTTAGTCGTTATATTTGTTTAAGCATAGTATTGGATTTGAAGGCTTAGTGCCTTACGATTCATAATTAGAATGGCATATAAGAAAAGTTCAAAAACAACAAAAAGAAATTAAAAATTTTAATGAAATGGTGAATAACTTAGATAATCAAATAAATAAAAATCAGCAAAAACCTTTGAAAGATTATGTTAATCCTACAGCAGATGAACTTCACTTGACTATTCAAAATCCTGATGTTATTGCTAACTCATTTGAGCTCAAACCTCCTTATATCCAATTGGTACAAAATAATCAGTTTGGCGGAGCACCTACTGAAGATCCTAACTTACATTTTAATAATTTTCTTGAAATATGTTCTATTTTTAAATTTGATGGAGTGTCTAATGATGTGTCAGGCTTAGAATTTTTCCTTTTCATTAAGGGAGAAAGGTAAAACTTCAATAAATTTATTAGCACCTACATCTATCAAAACTTTGGGAGAACTATCACAAAAATTCTTAGCTAAATAATTTTCACCTTAAAAAACTGCTAAGTTTAGAAATGAAATTACATCTCAAAGGGGAATCGATATATGAAGCCTGAGAAAAGATTTAAAGATCTCCTTAGGAGATGTCCACACCATGTTTTACCAAATTGGTTAATCATTCAAACTTTTAACAATGGATTAATAGGATCACTTAGATCTATTATAAATGCTGCTGCAGGTGGATCATTAATGTCAAAACGTTTTGATGAAGCATATTATTGAATAGAAGCAATGACTACTAATCATTTGTAGTGGCCCTCTGAGCAAGTAAATCCAAAGAGAGTAGCTAGTACTCATGATTCTGATGTAATCTTTATTTTAGCATCTCAAATTTCTATTATAAGAAAGAAGATTGATCAAATTGGAGTGAACTATTCTCAAATACCACAAGTCTTAAAGGAAAATTCACTAGAATAGATAATTAATACTCTATCAGCTTATGAAACTTTGAATGCTACAAATAATAGAAATAATAATCCCTACTCTAATAATTATAATCCTAGATGGAAAAATTACCCTAATTTTAGTTTAAATAATTATAACAATTCGGTGAACACCCCAGGAAATTTAAATAACAAAAGGAATCCTAACTATAGACCGTATTATCCTCCTTGATTTAAAAATAACTCACAAGTTAAGGAAAAGAAGTTGACTATGGAAGAAGTAATGTTGAACATGGCAATTAAATACAAAATCAAGGGGTTGCAACTAGAAATATTGAAAATCAATTATGACATATTGCTACTACCCTTAGTAATAGACCTTCAAGAATTCTTCCTAGTACTGTTGAAGTTAATCCAAAAGAACAAAATAAGGATCAAATTAAAGCAATTCAATTACGAAGTGAAAAATATGTGGAAACAAGAATCCAAAGAGAAACTGAAGTTAAGAAGGAGAACGTAGAAATTGAAAGTTATAATGATGAAAATAAACCAATACAAATTTCTTTTAAAAAACCACTGCCTTCATTTTCTTGTCGATTGAAGCAGAAGAAAAAAGATAAACAATTTACAAAATTTTCAGAAATCCTTAAAAAAATTCTTTAATTGAGGCTTTGGAACAAATTCCAGGTTATGCTAAATTTATGAAAGATTTATTAAATAAGAAACAGAAGTTTGCAGATAACGAGATCGTTGCACTCAGTGAAGAGTGTAGTGCAGTTATTCAGAAAAAGCTTCCTAAAAAGTTAAAAGATCTTGGTAGTTTTACTATACCTTTTGCTATTGGTGAGAAATTCCTTGGAAAATTCTTATGTGATCTAGGAGCTAGTATTATTCTTATGGCTTTATCAATTTTTAAAAGTTTAGATTTAGGAGAGATTTCCCTTACTACTATAACTCTTCAGTTAGTTGATCGATCAATCACTTATCCTAAAAGAGTTATAGAAGATGTATTAGTGAAAGTAGATAAATTTATTTTTCCTGTTGGCTTTATTGTATTAGAAATGGAAGAAGATAAAAAGATTCCTATTATTTCGGGGAGACCATTTCTTGCAACAGGGAGAGCTGCGATAGATGTGCAAAAAAAAGAATTAATAATGAGAGTCAATGATCAAGAAGTAACATTTATTATAGCTAAAACTATGAAAAATCCTTCGATAGAAAAAGATAATGAATGTTTTAGAGTGGAAGTTATTGATTATCTAAGTAATGAGCGAATCAAGGGAATGCTTGAAGAAAAATTAAGGCAAGAAGAGAATTTTGAGAATAAGAATGAAAAAAGCAGAAAATTTAGATTATGTTTAGGACAAATTTGAAATTTTAGACCTTTTGGAAAGTAATAACAAAAATCTTATTCTTTCAAGTATTAAACCACCTAAACTTGAACTGAAAGAACTACCTGCCCACATAAAATATGTGTTCTTAGGAGAATCATCTACATTGTCTGTTATTATTTCTTATGATTTAACTGAAATTAAAGAACAAAAATTAGTAGAAATGTTGAAAAGATATAAGAAGGCCTTTGGATGGACTTTAGCAGACATTAAAGGAATCAACCCTTCAAATTGCATGCACAAAATTCTATTAGATGAACAATATAAACCTAAAGATAATCCTCAGTGTAGATTAAACCCGATAATGAAAGAAGTTGTTAAAAAAGAAATCTTAAAATGGTTATATGCTGAAATTATATATCCTATTTTAGACAGTGCTTGAGTAAGTCCGATTCACTCTATTGCAAAGAAAGAAGAAGTGACAGTTGAAGTAAATGAGAAAAATGAAATAATTTCAATAAGATAAGTTATTGGCTGGCAAATTTGAATAGACTATAGAAAATTAAATATGGCCACGAGCAAAGATAATTTTTCTTTACCATTTCTAGACCAAATGTTGGATAGATTGGCTGAAAAAAATAATTACTGCTTTCTAGATGGATATACCGGGTATCATCACATTCTGATTGCTCTTGAGGATCCAAAATAAACAACATTACAAGCCCTTATGGAACATATGCTTTTCGTAGAATGTCTTTTGGACTATGTAACACACCTGCAACATTTCAAAGATGTATGATGTCAACTTTTTTGTAATTTAATTGAACATGGAATGGAAGTATTTATGAATGATTTTACTTTATTCGGAGTTTAATTTAAATTATTTTAAAATTATTTAGAAAAAGTTTTGGAACAATGTGAAAAAGTCAACGTAGTACTAAATTGGGAAAAATGTCAATTTATGGTCGCAGGAGGAATTGTACTTGGGCATAAAATTTCTGAAATAGTCATGGAAGTATGTCCAGCAAAAATTCAAGTTATTGTGAAATTACCGTCTCCTACTACTGTTATAGGGGTATGAAATTTTCGAGGACTTGCTGGTTTCTAGAGGCAATATATAAAATTTTTTTCAAAATTTACTAAGCCATAGTGCCAACTTTTAGAAAAGAATACAAGATTTAATTTTAATGAGGAATGCATAAAAGCATTTAAACTAGTGAAAGAAAAATTAATCACTTCTCCTATAATAGTTCCACCTGATTATAAGAAACCATTTAAAATAATGTGTGTTGCTAGTGATCATCCTATTGGAGTTGTTTTAGGATAAAGGTAAAAGAATGTTTTAAAGTAATATATTATGCTGGTAAAACTCTAAATGATGCTCAAATTAATTACACCACTACTTAAAGAGAGTTATTAATTATTTTCTGTGCCTTTTGTAAGTTTAGATCTTACTTTATTGGAGATAAATATATAGTGCAAACAGACTATTCTACTATCAAATGTCTGACGCAAAAGAAGGATGCTAAATCGAGATTAATTAGATAAAAACTTCTGATGCAATAGTTTGATTTTGTTGTATTAGATAAAAAGGGAACTAATAATGAAATAGTTGATCATTTTTCTAGAATAGAATAAGAAATATTATCTAATTTTGTAAAAAAAAAATTAGAAACTTTCCTTGATGAACAATTGTATAATATTGATATAAAGAATATACCGTGGAAAGCAGATATAGTAAATTATATTGTGAGTGATATTCTAGCACCATATGTAAAGAATCAATAATTACAGAAATGTATTCAAGATTCAAGATTTTTTTTTGGATGACCCACATCTATATAAATAGTGTATAGATTTGATCATTAAAGGTGCGCCTTACGAAAAACCGAACAAATAATTGAACGATGTCATCATTCTGAATTTGGAGGATATTTTGGAACTAGTGGAACTGCACATAAAATTTTGCAAGCTGGATTTTATTGGCCTACTCTTTTTAAAGATATTTATGAATATATTAAAACATGTGATCGATGTCAGCGAGTAGGTAATATTTCTAGAAGAAATCAAATGCCTCTGAATTACAGATTGGAAGTAAAATTTTTTTATGTGTGGAGATTAGATTTTATGAGACCATTTATGCCTTCATTTGGAAATTTATATATATTGCTTGTCGTTGATTGTATGTCCAAATGGATTGAAGCTATTGTTATACCTAAATAAAAATATTTTTACAAGATATGGGATGCCAAGAGTGATTATTACGGATGTAGGATCCCGTTTTAGGAATAAGAGGATCGAGAAATTGATTAGAATATATAATATTATGCATTAATTCTCTAACGCTTATCATCTCCAAACTAGTGGTCTAGTAGAAATATGAAATCATGAAATAAAGCAAATTTTAGAAAAAGTTGTAAATCCTTATAAATTGGATTGGTCTGCTAGATTAGATACTACACTATGGACTTACATAACTACCTATAAGATTCCTATTAGAATGTCCCCATATGACTTATTTTTGATAAAACATGTCACTTACCACTAGAGTTGGAACATAAAGCGTTAGGGCTATTAAAGAATTTAATTTTAATCTAAAGGATGCTGGTGAGAAAAGATTATTACAACTGAATGAAATTAAGGAGATTAGAAATGAAGCATATGATAATGTAAAAATCAATAAAGAGAAAATAAAAATATGGCATGATCAGAGGATTATAAAAAAGAACTTTGAACCAGGACAAGAGGATTTATTATATAATACTTGATTGAGATTATTTCCAGGAAAACTAAAATCTATATGGTTAGGGCCATTCAATGTGATCAAAGTTTTTTGTTATGAATATGTTGTAATTAAAGATCCTAAACCTGGAAAGATATTTAAAGTTAATGGGAATCGATTGATTATTAAGAGCACATGCCACAATTTAAAGAAATTTTGATGTTGAGTCATCCTGAATAAACATTGGTACATCGGGCTAACAACGTTAAACTAAGTGCTTGGTAGGACGCAACCCACATACATACATATATATATGTATATCTTAGTATTTTTTTAATAATTATTCTAAGTATTAGGAAATAATAATACCTTTGAGTCCTATAAAATCATATATATCAAAAATTAAGACAAATATTGGTATTGGATGAAAATTTGGAAATGAATTTAATTAAAGATAAAACAGATGCAACTATGGCTTTGGCACCGATAGCACCCTTCTATAGAGCCATGGCGCCGATGGCGCCATAGAGGGAGCTGAAAGCGCCCAATGCGGTTTCGGCGGTTCAGGAAGATTTTGGCAGACTTTGGTGAGATTGTACTTCAAAATAGATTCCTTAAAGTCTTTTTAAAGGCATGAAAACCATTTTGCATGACCATAAACTTCCAGATTTTGAAATACATAGCTTCCAATTCTAGAAGCACTTCAAGATATAAGGTTTTCAATCAAAGAAAGTTCATCAGTCTTGACGTGCAAAAATTTTACGACAAAGTCATCATGAAGAACAGACTTATCAAGGAGAGAGGCTTTGCCAATCATGACTATAGTAATCCAAGTTTGAAGATTAAGGAAATCATAGTACAGAGACGTTGGGAAGTTCTGAGCTACACTATCAATGCAGTAGTTGTTCCAGTGGTAAATGAATTATATGCTAACCTACATGAAATTAACCAAGGAGTCTTCTTCGTTCGAGGTAAGGGCATATCATTTACTCCATCATGAATTATTGACATGCTTATGATAGAAAGTCTGTCGATTTGTCACTATATAACCTTAATACCAATGAAGGACTTGATGTAGGATGTACACCGATTTCTGACAGATGAAAGTGATAATTGAGAAATCATAAATGAGGGGTCCATTAGTTTCTCTGCTTTACTGCTAAATCTGATATTTAAATAATGGCATTTTTCGCTCCTGACAGTGAAAATTAGTTATGTTACAAAAGAAAGTGAAATTTTAAACTATTGCATTCAAATGAGAAAGCTCATTGATGTAGTATCAAATATTTTTAAATCTATGAATGGGCCTATATATGGATTAGGGCATTGTTCTGCGACCTTCTAACTTTGTAGTCAATCTCAATTATCGTATGAAAGTTGGGAGAAAGTGTTATTACCCTAGGAGCTTATTCATCGTATTGATGGAAACTATATTGGGAATGAAAATGAAGCATTGTATATTATCTTAGATGAAGCATCACATGCTTCGACACCCTTAATGCCCTGTATAGTTGGAATTTCATTAGTTTTGGAGAAGAAAATAAAGAAAATAGAAAGATAACTTCAAAATATCATGGATGCAATAGGAAATCTTAGTTTTCTTTTTTATCACTTAGATTGAAGGATGAAAGAACACTTTGATCATACAGGGCGGATTGAAGCAGGTTTAGTGCAAATGTTCAAGAAGCATGAATGGATTGATGAAAATTCAACTGATCAGTTCCCATACCAACTCTTCTACAATTTGTATGTACATTACAAGTCTATAGGAGATATTAGAGGAGGAGAAATTAACGAAGATGAAGAGGATTAATTATAGAAGTTGGACTTCTCATTGTTTAAAATTTATTATGTTTTTAATGTAATTGTGTTGTATTTTATTTACTTTAAAACTCTTATAACTTTAATTGTATGTATAGCTTAGTTTTCAACATTCTAGTGTTGTGGATTGATTTTGATGTTGAATTGTAATGTGATTTGCTTTCTGTATGTGTGTGTGATTAAAAGTACGTGGTTGTAAAAATTTGGAATTTCATATATAAAAGTTGGTTTTGTGTTGTTTGTAGAGCATTTGTTTGTGGATTATTTAAGGATGAATTTTATTGTTTAAAAAGATTAATTAGACGTTGACGGGAATTTGAAATAACTAATGTGTGAAAATTATGAAAATTTTTATTTTTGGCAATTGCGCCGACGACGTCAGTGTCAAGACCTAAAAATCCCTAAATACCTTGAAATTTTAGTGAAACACCATTTTTACCCCTTCGGTCACCTTCAACCATCGGTTTACACCCCTAGGACTTGCAAACACTTGCATTTAAAGGGATTAAAAGACAAAAGGAGTTTGGATTTTAACTTCTCTCTGTAAGAGCTATACTTTGAACTAAATTTTTTTTTTATTTCCACCAAGGATTTCTCCTACATTACCGAGATCTAAAATTGTAAAATTTTTAAGGAGATTTTGAGAAAATCCTTTGGTGAAGAACACTTACTTTGTCGATTTAAGTTTAGAACATTCCACATTGTGATTTTTAAAATTTTCAGAATTTATTTGGCTTTTATTGATTTTTCTTTTTTCTTTTAAAGATTACAATGGCACCAAGGATGAGCAAGGGAAAAAAAATTTGAATTTGATGACAAAAAATTCATCAACTATAAAGTTAGCATTCATTTTAATTGTTTACTGAATATAAATAAAATAATTTTGGATTGAGCATTCAAAAATCTGGCTGGTGAAGTTGAAAGATTAATTGTTACTCGGTAGTGGAAAATTTTTTGTTACTTTAGTGCCGAGGCTATTATTGATAGTCATGGAGTTCTATGCAAATTTTAAAGACACTTCTGATGATCATTACCATATTGAATTCAATCCAAGGAAGATTAATGAATTTTATCAATTGCGAGAAG
Organism: Phalaenopsis hybrid cultivar; assembly: GCA_002079205.1. Classification (NCBI taxonomy): domain Eukaryota; kingdom Viridiplantae; phylum Streptophyta; class Magnoliopsida; order Asparagales; family Orchidaceae; genus Phalaenopsis; species Phalaenopsis hybrid cultivar. The sequence goes on from JXCR01146706.1 coordinate 510,129, forward strand.
CATTTCTCTGTAAGTACAACTCATTCAGTTCTACAAACGAGGCTTTGGATGAAGTTGTTTAATTTCTTACTGATGGAAGAGGAGCTTGGATAGTGAAGAATAATGTTAAGGTAAACTTCTCTACATCTATGTTAAATGTAATATCCAAGGCCTGACATTACTTTACATGTGCCACAATGATACCTACGAATCACCATAGTGAAGTTACTAAGGATAAAACTATTCTAAACTTTTTCATCTAATAGATGGGAACTCTAGATGTTGGATCTATAATCTAAAGGAACATTCGTTCTTTTGCTATGAGTGAGACGACTGGTGGATTAGCGTACGCTGCCCTAATTTTCACATTATGTGAGATGTCAGGAGTTGATTTTAGAATTGGTGAGAAAAGGATTGAGCCACTTAATCCTATTGGGCCAACAAACATTAAAACCTATGAATCTCAAGTTGGATCGAGAACAGGAAGTAGGAGTAGGGATATTCCTTCTACTTCTAGCAGCCCTACTCTCCATGAACTTATGGAACAGATGATAATCCAACCAGGAGATATTTTAATTATGGAGAGCAGAATTGAAAATTTGGAGGCCAGGAATGCACATAACGATAATTTAACAAAGCAAAATTTTGAATATGATGCTGCATATGATGATGATATGGTTAGATCCATGAGGGGTGACCACTTAGTACTATTTTCTAGTCACCCTATCTTTACCCCTTATCAGCAGCAAAACTTTGATATAGAAGAAGAAGAAGAGGATGAGTGAAGATGTTTGCTTAGTTATGGTTCTGACTTTTTATTTAGTTTATAGTTTGTTGTGTTTTTTTGTTGTTGTTATTGTTTAGTTTTTTAAATGTTAAACTTTTATTTCTATTGAATGTTGTGTTTGAACTATAATCTGTAGAGATGTTGTTGAATTGAAATTTATTTTAGTACTGTTATTTGTTTTTAGTAATTTTTTGTATTAATTTTTAGTTAGCTTTTTATCAGCAAATATATTTTTTTCTATATAATATGTGTTATTTAATGTTTTAAGTCATAGATCTTTTCATATTAACACCTGCGATATTTCAGAGTTAAGTTTCAAAATCAAAACCTTAAATAAGTAAGTCATTTCTTTATGTATAAACTATTTTCATTCACCCTGTATTTTCAGTTTTTCATGCTTAATCTTTTAAAAATTTAAGTTTGGGGGAAGAAAAATGCATTTTTTTTAGAAAATAAGTTGACTTAATTTTATTTGTCCTCAATGAGCTATATTTTAAAAATTTTTAATTTAACATGACCTGCGGTAGTAGAGCCTAACTTTGGATAACTATATTTTTGTTTCTAAATATATAGTAAGATTAAGTAAAAAATTTCAATAATAAAAGTTAATTCTACAGATTAAGGTATTTGATATGAGAGAATAAGACTATGTTATTCCATTTTTAGTAAAGGAATTTGTAATTTTGAAGTATTAAGAACATAAGAATTTCATATAAGAAGAAAAGAATGAAACTTTGTGTAAAATCTTTAAAGTTAATATGAATTTATAAAGTGACGGAATGTGAAAAGTTCTTCACTTTAAGAAGGGGATAGTGCAGTTGAAATCATTAAAAGCTATCCAGATACAGTAATCCTCATATAAAAAAAGAAGAGAAAAGATTGAAAATGGTCTTGAAAGAAAAGGAAAAGAAAAAGAAAAAAATAAGAAAGGAAAAGAATAATATGTGAGGAGAAGCTTAAGGAGTTGCCTAATCAAAAATTGGCTTCACTTGAATCCATTTAAAGAAGAAGGCTTGGATACATTCTCTAAACTTGTATTTAAGCATTATCATATCTACTAATAAATTTTTCATGATGTTATTTTTTATATGGATATTCTAAGTGGCTATAATGTAACAATTTTCAATTTTCCTTGAAAGGAACATAGAATCGGAAATATTAGACTTGATAGCTAGATATTCTTATACCTTTAGAATTAACTTGTGTTATTTTAAATTTTTCTTAAGTTATGTTATGATATTTAGTAGACCAAAATATGGAAATCTAGAAGTTAAATTCTTTACTTTCAGTCATATTTTTTATATATTAAAGGAGTTACTTGAGGACAAGTAATATTTATGTTTGGGGGATTTTTATACCCCAAAAATAAATGCATTTTTAGTCCTAAAATTCATACTCTTTTTTGGTGATATTGCACTTTAATGGAAGGAATTTTTCATGTTTTATCGTAGGTTTATGGTTTTTAGCACTTAAAGCAAAAAATGAAGCAAAAATGATGAAATTTAGAGTCAAATGGAGATTTGGAAGAAAAATTAGCGCAAAAGGTGCCAACAAGGATGCCAACGATGTTAAAATGAAGGAAGAGTCCATAACAACGGGGGCACTGACGATGCCAAACTGGGCACCGATAGCACCATTTAACAGAGAGCACAAGAATTTATTCATACCACGGGTGCTGACTACGCCAATGTCAGTGTTAGGCAAATTTCTAGAAGATTCAATGAATTTGGATGCTTTTTGAAGAGTTATTGGATAAACCTCTTGGAAAACTGACATTATAGTTTATTTAGAGAAAAAATTAAATAGAAAAGGGGGGGATAGTGTGTCATTGAGTCTTCTACAGTGTCCATTGTGTGTATTGTTTAGTGTGGTGAGTCTAAGTGTGATTTCTCCTGAGAGTTTTTAGAGAGGGAGAGAAGTGAGAGATTGCTTCTTCCCTGCATCTTTAAAGAGAAAATAAAGACTCTTGTAAAGAGAAAAAGAGTCCAAGAGAGGCTATAAGTGATTTTCTTTGAGGAAGAGTTAAAGATAAGTAGTGTTTGTCTATTATTATTGTATAAAATTTCTTTTATTTATGATATTTGTATTTTGTAATATCTTCCTCATGAGGTTTGAGTAGATTTCTTTGTTTTTCTCCCTACTCCGAGATATGGTGAAATGAAGAGATAATTTGGATTTGCCAATTTTAAAATATAAAGTAATTTGTGATGATTTTTCACCGTGTTCTTAATTTACATTTTGATTTGGCCAATCGAAATGTTAACATCTGTTGAGAAATACACTATCCAAGAAATGGAGTATGATTTTTACAAAAAAGTGAGAATCACATTTGACAAATTACTAGGTGAAGATCAAAAAGAGGGTTTAATTCATGGATTTAAGTGCAGTTAAACAAGAAAATATAAATTACTAGGTGAAGACTTGGCGATTCTATGGTGAGAGACTAAACTCCTCAATTTGATCTTAGTGTTTAAGAACTAAAGCGAGTGTTAGCCTTCAGGGGAAGGGAAGTGGGAGCTCCGGAGTGTAATCCAATATCCTCCCAACCTAACCATGGATTTAGAGACTAAACCTAAGATTAGCTAACGATTCTCTATAACACTTGACTAAGGGTAGAGAATTAAAATTGCTCATATTTGGCACAATACAAATTCAAACCATTTATCTCTCTCATTTAACCATAAACTCACTGTAGTGGGAAAGATGCTTTCTCATATTAGATAACTTCATCACAAAAAGATAGTTTGATAGTTATAATTTATCCTTACAATTTTACTAGTTGTTGATAATTTAGTTCTGATAGCACCTTAAATCTTAAAAATTAGTATAATAGATTTTATTTATTGTTGTGACTTTCCTAATTTAAATTTTTATTTCAAATTTAAACCTTCCTCGTGAGATCAATATTTGGAGCTTAATCATAAAGTCATGTATTACTTAATAACGATACGTATACTTGGGTAGAATCCTAACATAAATTGCTTCAATTTCTTATCCAAAAAATTATGAACCAAGTTTTATGCATCGCTACAAAGCGGAGTCAACTTTCTTTATTTTATATAACTATAATTTTGGGGATCAGGAGCGATGGGTGGTGGCGGAGAGGATTACTTGAATGAATGATGGATGTAAAATTTGATGGGTGGCTGGCCTCTTCTCTTGATGATGCAAGTCTTCTTTAGTAAAAATCCAAAAGGTATCATGGTGTCCCTTCAAAATGTGTCTCCATTCAACAAACATTCTAGATTTTGCCTCCTCAAAAGCCAATTGAATGAATTTTCATGTGGATATTTCCCACATTTTTACCAAGGGTTGCTTTAAACATTACTTAAAAAATTCATCTAAATGCACTTAGGCGCGGGGTACTCTGAACATAGGCTTGAGCCTCTTACGATTAGGCGTCCTAGTTCATTTTTGCACTTTTCTTCATTTTTGCTCCAAATTTGACCTTTTTCACTTCTTTTAGCATTTTTCATTCATTTATTTTTGTACCTGAAAGAAAAACACATAAATCCAATTCATTAAAGCAATATCTCAAAAATATGTATAAAAATGTGTATAAAAACAATATATATTTTAGGTGTATCAGTATGTTAACGGTGAATCCGATGATAGTAGGTGTAATAGTTCTCTTTGACACAGCAGCGATAGCTCTGACAGGTACAGGAACAACAGACTTAATGGATGTTGGGGCAGTAGCGATCTTCACCTTCTTGTAAGAAGGGAAGTCTTTAGAGCAGTTTGAATCAAACTCTGCGTACGACTCTTGCACTTCTAGAGTAGCAACCTTCTTAACGACGAACGGGGCCTTGCCAATTACAACTTCAAACTCGTCGAATCCCAACCAAAACTTAGGGTCTATTTGGGGCAGCTGCAGCTTATGCAGCATATGCTGATAAGTAACTTATCTGGATTATCTGCTGATGAGCAGCTGATCCGAATAAGCTGGTTAGTTGTTTGGTTGGTGCATTTGGAAAATAGCTGATTCTGGATAAATGATCATTCTCCCTCTGTTCTGAATAAGCTGTTTAGTTGTTTTGTTTGTGTGTTTTGTAAATAGCTTATTTATAGATTATTTTAGTTAAATGAATAATCTGTCACGCAAAATTTGTAGTTATCTCAACAAAAAGACAATGTTTTAGAACGAATTAACCCTCTTCAGACTCATTCGATACATACAGACCACCGAAAAATTTTCATATGGAATGTGACAAGTTTGTAAAATTAATGTTCAAATGTTAAGACATGAAAGTACAAAAGAGTTGAGTTATATTTATATAACTCAAATATTTTCGATCACATAAAAAAAGCATAGTTACATATATAGAAGTAAAATACACCTTCGCACGCTAAAATGGATTATAATGACACCAAAAAAAAGAAAAAATGACATATTAAAATTACAAAGAAAAAAATTGACAATATTGACTTTAAAATATAAAAGCATGTCGCGATAAAAGTTGCCCGGTTCTAACACCTCAGAATCTCGAGCAAACCTGTTTGACTGGAAAATCATAGAAACAGAAGCATTTACATACATACCAACCAATTATTATGTATTATATTAACATATCGAACACGAATTTTACTTCTTACATTTATTCCACACAAACCTTTCATATGCATTGTTAAGGTGGCATATATGTAAAAATTGAAGTTTCATATAAACATATATTTATAAGTAAAAAAAAATTAATGCTATTAGCTATAGATAGATTTATATGCATACTGCACAATTTTGATGTAATTGCATATCTAATATTCAAACTTTGATTTTTACACTTATAACAAATTATCTGTGCATTGGAAAGAGTGATATTTTTTATGTTGTATGAAAGATTTGAGTGTTATAAATGTAAAAATTAAAATTTATCTGGGATATATGTAAATACATTACGAATTAAAAATGTACACTTCTTCTCTTCCCATTCAACATTCAATGTGAGAAAATGGCATCCATGAACTGCAACTTCACCTTCCAATTCAAAAAATATGATTCTCAGAGCTCAATATTAATCCAAAGTAATCTCATTCCCAATTCATCAAAACCTCAACTTAAATTAAAATCTGCACCAACTCCTACAGCCATCTTCTACCATGCTCTGATCTGCTCTGAAACTTCTACGTGGATCGAAGCTTGCTTGCACTCCCTGGTTGCGATATTCCTCTTTTCGCTCCTTCACACAAACCTATATTTCTTTGCATCCTTTAACGATGAAGAGGGAGAGGGAGAGGCTAGGGCATAGATTTCGACCGCGAAGTGAAGGAATGTCAAAGAAGGGGGAGCGGCTATGGCAGAGCAATCGAATTGCGATGAGGGAGCGGCTTCTTCTGCAAGGGCAGCGGAGCGAATCACAATGAGGGAGTGGCTTCTTCCATGAGGGGCACCTTCCGTGAGGGCAGAGAGGAGCGGCTTCTTCTGTGAGGGCAGTAGATTAATACACAGCGTTCATACGCGACCAAAATGCCGACCGCAGGCATGAGGCCACGGCTCGCATCCTTCGTAAAATGAAAACCCTACTTTTAAATACACAGCTGGTACGTGAGATCCAAACGGCAAGGCTGCATTTCAAAAATGCTGCTCGCACTTTTAAGTTGCCCCAAACAGGCTCTTAATCATTGGGACAATGTTGCCGGCCTCTTAGCCAGTGGCCAGGTTGCAGAAATGAGTGAGGGTAGGGAATGCCATCATAGGAGCTCCAAAGAAAATTTCTGAGGGTTAGTATCAGCCATCACTTTGTAATTTTAGTACGAACACTAAAATTAACAAATTCATTATGTGGATTGGCACACCCTTTTTAAATTTTAAATTTATTATTTATTTGTGATTATAGCATTAAAGAGTTTCAATTAACAAATTAAACATGGGCAAAGAGACGTACTAAAACCGTGACCAAAATGAAATGTAGGATCCAGTGTAGTACCAACTTAAAACCTTAAACCGTGACCAAAATGTAGGACTCAATGTACGACTTGGCTTGATTTACTAAATAACAAACTAAAACTGAAAGATACAACTAGAACGGTGAAGATTAGGACCCACTGTAGGACCAACTTAACAACACACATTACCTAGGTGGAACTAGTCCACCAACACACCTATTCGGGGTCCAACCCCACACAAAAAAGTAAAGTCCTAATGGTTTCATGAACCTCTCTGCTTAAAGATGGTCAAACACACGGTCGTGGAATCCAAAAGAGTTTAACGTACTTAGCAGAGAAAGAAATAACTGAAGTATGCCAACAGAAGAAGGGTAATCGGATCCATGAAGGACATGGACACATTGTCGATATATGAAGAGAAAACTTTCTGATGATAATGGATAGTAGAGCTAATGCCCAGCTGAGTCGCCAGAAAATTGTTGGCCATTGAAAATTCATTTCAAGAATGTAGTTTTTTATTTAAATTGATATGCATATAAGATTTTATTTTTAGAAAAATAGTATTTTAAATTTGAAAAGTGAAGTTTTAATTTTTGAATATACGAGACCAAACCAATCTCATGTAAATAATAGTTTAAAAAACGAGCAAAACACTACAAGTAATGGACCTATCCCGAGGAATGGACGCATTACTAGATAGTGAGGCTTACTTAAAAAAATTATAAAGTTTATGACATTCATCTAGTCTTCGAACAATTTTATATAAGCCAAAAAGTTTAGTTTCATTAGACAGATTCAACATTTCCTTCCAGCCAAAAGATTCAGCTATATTACTAGTAACATAGAAAGAATGAGATTTGACACAATATTTTTTTCTGATCATTTGAGACCAAAGTGAATTGCCAGCTCTAAAATGCAACCATAACATCATAAAGTTGATCTTCAAAGATTCATTAATGCTTCTAAAACCCAAACCACCATATTTTGTTGGTTTACACTTTTTAATCCAACTCTTCCAATAAATTTTATGTTGTTTACCAACCTAAAGAAATCTATTGAAAATATTTTTAAACCTTTTGCACATATTTGAAGGAATTTTCATAGAAGCTAAATTACATAGAGGAATCGACGTAAAAACATTCTCTAAAATAGATACTTTGCCACCAAAGGTCAAAAGCAGATTATCCCAAGACTTGATCCTCTAGTTTATTTTACAATGAGACGATCAAAGATATGATTTCTTCTTTTTCCTTTTAACCAAATTAAAATCCAAATAAAGAATAGGAAGATCACCTTTAGCACAATTTGTGTTATCTTGAGTCTAGTTCTCCTTCTTCATAGATAACAATTTAGCACAATAAAAATAACACTTACTCAAATTGAACACCAAACCAAATACATCTTGAAAATGATCCAGCCACTTCCGAAGTCTTTTAATGGAATTTTTATTAGCTTTATAGAAAATAACAAGGTCATCAAAATAGGCAAGATGAGAAATCCCAAAATTATTGTTATCAGCATAGTACATACAATGATAAATGATGAAAAGCCTGTTGAGATACCTTAAGAGATAATCAAAAGCCATAATAAAAATAATAGGTGATAGTGGATCACCTTACTTTATACCTCTTGTAGATTTGAAGAAACAACACTTATTACATTAATCACGATAGAATAGTAGTTATTATCCAAGAGTTTTTTAATAAGAGAACATGAGCCATGAAGATATTCAAAATGATCTCTCACCATAAAGTACCATAAGACTTTTTAATATCTATTTTGAAAATGCTATTTCCATTTCTTCCTTTTTTTCTCTAATCAAGAACCAATTCTTGGGCAATCAAAGTATTATCCCAAATAAACCTCTCTTTAACATAGGCAGATTGTTGCTTGCAAATCAAAAGATGAAGATAGGGCTGAAATCTGGAAACCACAATCTTAGAAACAATTTTAGAAATATTTTTTATATTTTTTTCTTAATATTTGATAACAAAAATATCCATTTACTTTTTAGTTTTTAAAAAGTAATTTAAAAAATATAATTTTTTTCATAATAATCATCAATAGTGAATGCTAACTACCTTTTTATTGTCTAATTGCTACAATCATCAAGAATATTATAAATTCTAATTTTATAGTGCTCTATGTGTATTAATTGACTTTTCATTATTTAAATTATTTTAATTAATAAAATATTATAACATTTTAAAATGACCAATAAAAATGATCACAAATGTTATTATAATTTAATTTTTAAAAGTGATGTCATCATTTTAAATGTAAAGTACCAAATACTCTTAGGGATTTTTTTCTCTATTCATCCTTCTTTTCTCACTCGATTTACTAATATACTTCAATCTTCTTTTTATTTTCTTCTGAATCTTTTTTCTTCAATTTGAGGTGGTCATCCCTATTGAATAAATTTGCTATAATTTAAACCAAATTTCTTAGCTCGTATTAAATTGACTACATCATTATCATAATCTTTCTCTATTTTTTATGTTATAGTTTTGTCCATACTAATATTTTTTTCTCATCTAATTTAATTTAAGCATTGAAATCATAAATCTTAAAAATAATTAACTATCATCATAGGTCAATTATGTGTTATGATCTTAATGAGAAAATAAAATTGTATGGATTCAATAATTCAAGTAAAATATTTAGTAATAATATAAGATTCACAACTTATCCCTCTATGCAACATTAAGACGAAAATGGAAAAACTTTTTAATTATTATTTCAAATCTTTTCAATTTTAAGTATTATTTTGTGACTCAATGAGTATATCATAATCAAAAATTTATATTACTTTAAGAGTTTATCATGTTTATCAATTTAAGAGGTTTTTTCCAACATACCAAATGAGAAAACTAGCATTATGATTCCACAGAAGGGAGTATTGTGGAGCTATGAACATTATATCTAAGATCATCGTACCCACCCAACCCTCCCTCCCCCTCAATAATGCCCAGAAAAAAAAAAAAATTCATTACTAATCATATTATAATAGGTATAAAAATACAGAAAAATAAAAGAAATGCAAGAGAAAAAGAAAATACAAGTCCGAAAAAATAAAAATATATTAATAATAATAAGAGAAAATAAACCATTGTTCGAATTCCTCCTTATCCTTATCCTCATCTCCATCTTTCTCTATAAGCTGACTACAGTTTGCATAATGTTGGAAAGATTGTGCAGTAGGGAACTAGGATGGAATAAAACCAACATTTAGCTGACAATGCTAAAACATGTACGAAAGGGTGTCAACATTATTTTGGTTGATATAGTTGCCTATAAGAAGCTGTCGGTCACCAGAATCAAAATCTTGTCACCCGCTTCGGAAGGACATTTTAATTTACATATAGATTTAAGTTCATAAAATCATGAAATTAAACTGACCCCATATTTTTCATAGTTTAAATGAGAGAGCGTTGTATCTTAAATCTTGTATTTATCCGGAAGGATAAAAACAAAACTTGAAGATGAGGCTCGATCAAGTAAACTGAGAAATGTATGACGTTCGTTTGGTCTACGAAACTATTTTATTTGCTGACAATTTCCCCTATTTAATATGAAGAACTAAATAGGGTTTAGATTAAGTTGGGTTCTGACGAGCTTCCTATAAGGGCAAGCACCTATAGTTAATTACATTGACTGAAGTCATCTTAGAAAACTATTGATAAAATCAAGAAATATTATCTCCAAGGTTTTCAAAAGGGTAGGACTTTTCAATGATATTGGACAAAGAGGTGTGAAATGGGATTTGGCTCAAATTTGGAGCATTTGGTTTTTGGAATCCAAAAGAGGAAGAACTACGGGATGTCATGGATCCAGATGATAACCTCGGTGACTTTCTGGTCTATCCTAATGTTTGGCTTCAATTTTATGAAGAAATATTTAGGTGTTTCATACTGCCAATTTTATTAGTTTAGGGCTTACATTTGTGTAAAAAGATTACATAAATAGCCTGGAAGATGTGAGGGTTTAGGTCATGATAGACGACAACCTAGGAAACCTAAGACGAGTTAGGGCTTATATTATATAACAAGGTTGTACAAAGGCCGAAAGATGAGTTGTGGATTTATGTTGCACTAGGCAGACAACCTCGAAATCCTATGGCTTGCTTGTTTAATTCTAAGGAAGGAAATTGGTTTAGCTGGGGAAGATAGGTTTTGATGTTGAAGATGGCCATGTTGCCCACTATGCTAGCTCGAAATTCCTTGTTGTGACGAGTTTAAGTTTTCTAGGGTGTCCATTCATGATGTTAAATCAGGTGGCCTTATGATTGAAGTTCTTTAAATTTTATGGGGAATGTTAAAGTTGATTAGAGCGACATCAGTTAAGATCCTACGGTTTCCTGATTTTTACACCACTATTTTCTATTGGATTCACTTAGTCCAAATGAATATACTAAACTCAACTTAATGAGTTTCATAATTTCATTTAGACCATGGGAAGCCTCGTTAGCAACCGTAGGTTACCTCCTCCGAGACATTCTCGATCATCCGATAAAGACGTCTTACTTTAATTGTAGTTGTAGTTTTTGTGATGTTTGTGATTAAATTTTAAGTTGTTTTATATTTTGAATGTTGTGGAGGTGAATTTTATCTTGGTTGATTTTAATTTTGGTCTTCGGTTTTGGTTTTATGGCTATCCTGATAGTTTTAGTTTTTCATGCAGGGTAACATCGTTGCTTAGCATGCAAGTTTGAGTTTTGTTCATACATTCAGGTAGGTAAGCACAGTGTAGGAAAGCTTAAGAAAAGACAATGTTGTAAACTATAAATACGTACCTAGCGAGTCTTTTTGTTCCACCACCTGAAACTCAAAATACATGATAGAACATTTTATGTAAAGCTAAAAAAGTAGGGTTTCAGTGACCTATCTAACCCTAGGTCATATCTTGATGGGTCCCTATTAGTTTGATTAAGGATGATTTTTTTTAAGCAAAACATATTAAGTACAGTAGGCCTTCGAGGTATTAAGCAGGTCTAGAGGAAGAAGCATGTCCATGCTTCCCTCTCACTACCTGATGAAAAGTCTCGAGCTCATTTAAACTTATTATGTTGCTTAACAACCCATCCTATAAATACCTTTAATGCTTAATGAACATTGATGTTTCAATTATCCTTAAGAGTAAGGTAACTATCACTTATAATTTAATTTGAGAATTATATGGGTGAAGACCCTTAAAGGGGCTAAGTTAGTGTTATTAAAACACATAGCCAATTTTTTAAATTGGGCTTGTAGTGTTTTAAAGATGTTCAATTTTAATTATGTTAACTTTTCTAATTCTCATTTATATCAAATTGTAATAAGAACACTGACCATCTTGCTAGACGTCCGGAGAGTGTTGGTCGGATTATCAAATATTGCAACGGATTAAATTTTGAAATTTGGGTAATCTTGTGAGAGAGCATGTAATGTCTAAGTTTCCGGGCGGCGAAAATTAATACCAAACATTACTTCTTAATAGGTAGATACCTTATTTCCAACAGTATTAGATGACGACTCAAGTAGTAGAGTGTGTTTTCTTTACCCTCGTCGTTGATTTGGCCTAAAAGGGCTCCAAGGAAGTGCTCTAAGGCTGTGATATAAAGTATCAATGGTTTCACTGGGATTGGGGCTGCCAAAATAAGAGGTGTCATTAAATATTGTTTAACGTCCTCAAAGGCCCGCTTACATTTCTCTTCCCAAACAAATTTGGCATTCTTTTTAATTAATGTCGAGAAGTGCTAACACCTACGTGAGAGATTAGAAATAATGTGTCTTAGATATGTCAACTTCCCTTGAAAGGAACGTAGTTGTTTCAAGGTTTTATGAGGAGACATTTCCAAGATAGCTTTAATCTTATTTGTGTCGATCTCGATTCCCCGATGATAGAAAATGAATCCTAGAAATTTCCTGGAGGTAACACCAAAGGCGCACTTTAAGGGATTCATTTTAAGGTCGTATCGTCGTAACCATTCGAACACGATTCTCAAATAGTACAAATGGTCTATTTTTCTTTTACTATTATGACCAAATCATCCACATCGCATTCCACTAGATTTAGAACAAGGTTGTCAAAAATCTTTGTCATTACACGTTGATATGTTGCTCTAGACTTCTTTAGGACGAACGACATCACTGTGTAGCAGAAAATTTCAATTAGTGTTCTGAAGGATGTAAGTGTTGTATCTTTGGGAGTCATCTTGATTTGGTTGTATCCCGATGATCCATCCTTGAAGGAGAAGATTTCATTTGTAGAAGTGATATCCACCATCATTTTCGATATTAGTAGTGGAAACTCGTCTTTTGGACATTCCTTGTTTAAATCCCTGAAGTCGACGCAAACACGGATTTGTCCTTTTTTTCTACTTAACTGGAACAATGTTAGCTAACCATGTGGGGTATTGCTCTTTTTTTACGAAGTTAGCATCTATTAATTGCTTTACCTCAACGATGACTTGTTGCTCTATTTTGAGGCCCATTCTTCTGAGAGTTTGTTTTATTGGGATCATATCTTTGTCTACCCCAAGTTTATGCACTGTAACCTCTGCTGACAGTCCTGACATTTCGTCATAACTCCATGCAAAGAAATTTTTGAATTTTATTAATAGTTTGATCAATTCCAAAGAATCTTCATCGTTAAGTAGAGAACTTATAAAAGTAGGTAGGGGTTGCTCTTCAGTCCTGAGGTTGATTTCTTTTAACTCATCAACAGTTGACTTGATTTCCTCCTCAAATTTTGGCGTAGCATCTTTTATTAGCTGATCAGCAGAGACATCCTCTATGTCGAGGTAATCCTCTTCTAATTCACTATCAACATCCATGCAAAATTCTGAATCATCGACTGACCCGACTATACCAATTCCGAGACCCTTATTTGAGTTGGGAGTTTGACTTTTAGCACTCCATAACTTTTCAAAAAGTTGAAATTTATCTTTTGTGATTTAATTTGGTAAATGTCCCTGTTGAATTAACTTTTGTACATAAGGTGAAAATTAACCAAAAGGTAATTCCATTAACTCATTAGGATCATCATCCAAATATACTTGATTTTCAAGATTAGTAGAAATATAAGCACATTAAAATTTAATCGGCTTTGAACCAGCACTACGGATTTCCTTGACCTCTAAACTCTAGACTTTTTTAGGGTAGATCAAAGAAAGGGTCATAGAAATCACATAGTGATTTATCCGATCATACATCATCTCATATTCGCTTTTCTCGGCATCTTATAAGGATATCTCGTATTGAGGTTTCTTCTATTTTGTCATCATTATTTCATCTTCAGAACTATCTTCATCACCAATGTTGATGGATGGCATAGTCCGTTCAACGATTATGTTGGTTCTTCCTCGTCCACGTCCCCAGCCTCGACCTTGGGTGCGCGAACTAGAAGAACCTTCACCAACTTGTTGCAAAAGAGTGGTGGAAGATCGCTGAAGCAAAGTTGAAAGGCTATGCAAAAGTACTTCTTCTGAATTCTTACTTTTGTTTGTCATAGTTTCATGAGAGAAAAAAGTTTCATTTGGAGGCACGTAGTAGGCAGCATCATGAATGCCAACTTCATGAACTGAAAACGGTTGTAGATCTCCTTTAATGCAGTGTTCTTGTCCATCTTTGTAATACTGATGCATTGGTGTAGAGAAGAGGGAACCATGTTGTGTTCATGAATCCATGGTCAACCTAGTAGAGCATTTAAAGAGGTCTCAGCGTCGATGATTTGAAACTTGGCGGTTGTTGCTAGCTCTCCAACCTTCATACACGATGTAATAGATCTAAGGGCTCTTTCTCCCTTTTGGTTAAATCCTCTTAACATCATTTTATCAGCCGTAAGCTCCTAAGTTTCAATGTCTAAGTAGGCCAATGTCCGTAGACTCATCAAGCTAAGAGATGCTCCAGAATCTACTAGAACTTTGGACAACACAAATCTGCAGATATTAACGGAGAAGTATAGTGGACGATTGTGGCCGGCGGTACCGAGCAGCACGTCTTCATCTGTGAAGGTTACCCCAGGCTATTCTTTCAACAAATAAACTTCATCCTAGGATGTGCTGGCCAGCTAAGTTAAGCAAATCTCTAGGTCAAGCAAAGCTGGAACAAGAACTTCTTTAATCTCCTTTGTCATGATTAGAGCATCGTAGATGCTTAATCAGGCCAGCAGCTTCCTAAGATGAGCTAGCACATTGTAATCTACTTTATGTGGTCCTCCAATTTTCAATTGGTTGTGTGTTTCTTCCACTGGTGGAGGTGAAGGTAGTTCTTTTTGAGTTACTATTTATTTTCATTTATCTATCAGAGCTATTCTTTGGGGTAATACTCTCCCAATCTTTAAATTCACTTCTGTAATTTTTTATTCTTAAGCTATCATTGTTGAATCTTCCAATGTTTCTTCTTTATCAAAAAGATCTAAGTTGATGGTAAGCGGCGCACCGTGGTGCTCGAGGATTGGTTCCTCACTCCCGGTGATGTCGTAGCTAGTATCGTTGATGTCTTCTTCAGTCTTGTTAGCAAGTTCGTCGGACTCAAGTACGATTTGAAGATCATTTTAGGGATCCAGATCGAAGCTAGATTTGTTAAAATCAGTTATGTTATCACCAGAAATAGTTAAAATGTAGCCTAAATCATAATCAATATATTCATAAGACCCTAGAGGCGCAAAATGATAATCATATAAAGTCAGGGGTTCAAGGATTTTCTTCCCCGAATCTGTGATAACCAATCTAGTAGAAGCAGCCCCTATCCTAGCCCCCGTGTTATCAATCTTTGTGGTAGTGTTCTTCTTTTTCTTTGTCTTTGAAGATGAAGAATCTCCTAACAAAATCTTCGTCTCGGGCTTGACAGGCTGAAGACTCTGAACGCAGGCTTATTTTTATGCAATGTGGATTTGATTTAATATTTTCTTGGATGATTTGCTTCAAACTTCATTCCATTCATCTCTTCTGATATATGCAGAAGATTGTCTTGACAAATCTTGTATTTGGTATAGGACCCTTTTGAGCTTGTCCCAAGTCGTACTCCATCCCTCTTCTCCAGTATATGGATCAATCGAAGAAATTGGCTCAGCCGAAATCATATTTATGGAACCTTTTTCAAGTTCTCTTAAATATTCTCTTGGGATCCTTATATTCCCTTCCTTGAGGTTCTTTTTGAGCCAATCCTTGAAGATGAAACACTCTTCAATGGTGTGCCCCAACAATCTGTGGTATGGGCAGTAATTTGGTTCATCTTTGTTGTCAACTTCTTCGGGCTTACTTGGATCTGGTAGTCTGAACTCAAGCTTCTTCATCAAACTTCTGAACATTTTAGACACGGCTTCATCTTTTACAGAATACACCATTTTCTATCATTCTACCAGAGATATTCTCTTATTCTCTGTTTGAGATGATCCTCCTTGAGGCAGTCGTTGATTGGATTGGCTATTCTGTTTTTGAGCCTGCTATGATGAAGATTGATGAGGATTTTCTACATATATCTTCATTGGTTGTTTCCTCTTATCGACAGTTGCTATTGTTCTTAACTTCTTTTCAAACATTCTGGTTGCCTTGGACTTGTCATGTGAATCCATATGTTTGATTTCTTCTTGAAGACTGCTGGCTTTACTGAGTAGCTTTTGGAAGGATTTGATGGTGAGTCCCTTGTGCATGAAAGGTACGGGGCCATGAATTCTTTTGAGTAAAATCTCAGTTGCATGATGTTCTTGTAGCTGAGGTTCACACTTCATGCTAAGGTTTCTCCACCTCAAAATAAAGTCCACTGAAGGCTCATTGGGCTTTTGTATTTCCATCACGAATTCTCGTATAAAGACATGGTGCTGCACTCCAGCAAATCTTTTCACAAATAATTGTTCCAGCTTGGCAATGGTTTTCACTGATACATTGGGCAAATCAGCATACCAATCGAAGGCGATCCCTGATAAGCTACTGACGAATTGTTGGAAGAGTAGAGCTTCACTATTCCTTGTGTTGCCACAACTGGCTCAAAAGTGTGCTATGTGTTGTCTAGGATTTTAAGTCCCATAAAATATCTTAAAGTTTGGAGCCACGAAACCCTTAGTGAAGCATACGACATTGAATTTCTCAAGATAGGGTTTTCCCATTAGAATCAACGCACCGCCCTTAGATTGGGAGGCCAACCGAACTTGCTCAACCATTTACTTAAATTCTTTCTTCGATATGGCGCTCGATGGAGAATCCTTCTTTTGTTGTTTTTCTTTTTTTGCTGAAGCAACTTCTCTTCTTTCATCCATGATATGTATGATTTCTGGTTAGTTGATCTCCGGAGAGGTTAGTTGCGGTGCTTGTGATTTCCCTTGAATGGTGGCCATGACAGTCATAGCCGCGGCTATCTCTTCTATCATATTTTTTAGTTGGTTGACTTGCTCATCCCTTAGGAGAAGAGCCCTATGTAGCTCATCTACGGCGTTCTCTTCGACGAGAGGTTGAGCCTCGCGCGCAGATGTCATGGACATCCATGAAATCTTCTTCAAGGTAGTCATTATAGTCAAATTCTTCATCATAATCATTGATGGAGACTCCGTGTTCTCGAGCTAACTCGGAAATCTCAACTCTGAGCCTTTCCACTTTTTCTTCAATCATTGATTCTTTGATTATTTTAAGATCTAGAGGACCCTGCTGGACCTCCTCCTCTGGCTCTTCCATTTCACCGGCAATTATTGCGATGATGTCAGATACTTTAAACCTGGCTTCATTCCACAATCTTGCTCTGCAGGCTTACTGAACCGTATTGATACAGCGGCCTTGGGTATCCACACCTTTTTCTTTGACGGTGATGTCTCAGGACCAGGTGCTCAACCGAAAACAGCAGGATATCCTGGCGAAGTATGCTCCCCATGGTGCAGACCAACTACGATACCGGGTAATTTCTTTTCCTTTAAAATTTGAGGAATGTCTTTTTGTTGTGTGCTCGATAGGATTCTTGGACTCAGTCTTGACTTAACTGGTCAACGAATTATGGTCCTGGTAGTGGTGGATTTCATGGTGATAATAGCGGTATAAAGTCTGCTTCCCAAGCAGAACCAAAAGGGAAGAATACTAGGAAACTCTTCAGTTAACCTTTGAGGTCATTTGGCAAACTTGCTGTCCTTTAAAATTTCTTTTTTCATATGAGGAGAAATTGCACATCCCACTCATTTAAGTAAATCATTGACTGAGCAACCCTCTTTGGCAGCCAATCTTTGAAAAATGGAACTAACTCGGGTGATAGGAGTAGACTTCCTTTCCTCCTTAACATGTCCATGAAGTAACAGTAATGCAGCAGCGATTTTCTAAATACTCTTGTATCCATCGATATCCATTAAAGGATGGAAACTACTTCCCTACAGAAGTGGATATACTTCTGGTAATTCTAACTCCTCTTGGTGAGGCTTTTAATTGACAGGTATTTCCAAAGGAGTCTAGGCTTTAATAGCCTTCCGAACTCTTCTGTTACGGTTTCTCTTTTGAGTTTGGGTTAGTGGTGCAATTCTTGAACTCGATCCAATTTAGAATACTGGTGGCAGGACAACCAATCCCTCAGTCGGATATTCAATGATCATTAAGTCTTTCTACTTAGCAGTAGTGGGGACAGCAGGCTTGGCAGTTGCCGGGGTGGCAGCAGTAGTCATGGCCTTCTTATAAGAAGGGAAGTACATAAGACATTTCAGGTTGAACTAAGTAGCCGACTCCTAGAATTTCTAAAGCAGTGAATTTCATGAGGACGAACGGTGCCTTCCCGAGGACGACCTTGAGGTATTCAAATCCGACTCCAAACATAATGGTAGGAGCAACATTGCGAGCTTCATGGCTCATCAGCAGGTTCTAAGAAAAATTGAGTGTTGGGTAGGCCATTGCAGTAGCTTTAAAATAGAAAGTTATGAGATTAGCTATATGGCCAAAACCATGTAATCTTTAGTGCAAGCAGTGAAAATTAGTAGAGGTTGATCTGTAGACCGGGTAAGTTTTAGTTTGTGTGAATTTTAAAATTTTTATTAAAAAGGTAATTTAAAAGTAGAAAAATTTAATAAATTTTGAAGCACACACGACACAACACAATTTGATTTAATTTGCAAAATAGCAAATCAAACTCGAAAGGGAGATGTGAAGTGTTTTAGGACCCAGTACGGGACCCATTTAACAACACCAGGTGGAACTAGTCCATGAACACACCTATTGGGGTCCCACCCCACATGAAGATTTCAAGAGTCCTTAATGGCCTCTTGAACCCCTCTGTTCAAAGGTGATTGAACAGATGGTCCTGAAGTCCAAAGAGTTGGTCGTACTTTCTCAAGGCAGAAATGGGTGAAGTATGTCAACGAAAGAAGAGTAATTTGGTCCAAGAGGGACATGAATACATTACCGATGTGTGAAGATAATATTTCCTTTTTTTATATGGAAAGAAAAACTAGTCCCTGGCGGAGTCGCTAGAATCTGTCGGCACTATTTTTGTTGATGGAGTTGCCCGTAAGAAGTTGTCGGTCACCGAAATCGAAATCTCATCGCCTGGTTCAAAAAGACATTTTAATTTACATATATATTTAAGTTTAGAAAAATATGAAATCAAACTGACCCAATATTTTTCATAGTTTAAATGAAAGCCCGTTGTCCCTCAAATCCTGTATCTATCCCGAAGGATAAACACAGAACTTGAAGATAACGCTCGATCAAATAAATTGAGAAATGTACGACGTTAATTTAGTCAGTGAAACCATTTTATTTGCTGACAATTTCCCCTATTTAATATGAAGAACTAAATAGGGTTTATATTAAGCTAGGTTCGGACCAGCATCCTACAAGGGCAAGCTCTTATTGTTAATTACATCATAAATGACTGAAGTTATTTAAGAAAACTCTTGATAAAAATCATAAAATATTACCTCCAAGGATTTCAAAAGGATAGGCCTTTCAATGATATTCAACAAAGAGGTGTGAAATGAGATTGGATTAAATTTGGAGAATTTTCTTTTTAGAATCCAAAGGAGGAAGAACTAGGGGATATCATGGATCTGGAAAAGAACCTCGGTGACTTCCTAGTTTATCCTATGGTTTTGCTTCAATTTTGTGGAAACATATTAGGTGTTTCATCCTGATAATTTTATTAATTTAGGGCATACATTTGTGTGAAACGATCACATAAATAGCCTAGAAGATGTGAGAGTTTATGTCGTGATGGGCAACAACCTCAGAATTCTAAGATAAGTTAGGGCTTATATAGTACAACATAGTTGTACAAAGACCTAAAGATGAGTGGAGGATTTATGTTGCACTAGGCAGACAACTTCAATATCCTATGGCTTGGTTGCTTAATTCTAAGGAAGGAAATTGGTTTAGCTGGGGAATACAAGTTTTGCTGTTCAAGATGGCCATGCTACCCACCATTCTAGCTCCAAGCTCCTTATCGTAACGAGTTTAAGTTTTCTAGGGTATCCAGTGATGATGTCAAATCAGGTGGCCCTATGGTTGTAGTTCTTTAAATTTAATGGGGGATGTTAAAGTTGATTAGAGCGACACTGGTTAGGATCCTACTAGTCCCTCGTTCAGGCACCACTATTTTCTATTGGATTCGCTTAGTCCAAATGAATTGACTAAACTCAACTTAATGAGTTTCATAATTTTATTTCGACCGTGAGAAGCCTCATTAGCAACCATAGATTACGTCCTCCGAGGGATTCCCCATCATCCGATAGAGACGTCTTAATTTTGTTATAGTTGTAGTTTTTGTGAAGTTTGTGATTAAATTTTGAGTTGTTTTATATTTTGAATGTTGTGGAGGTGAATTTTATCTTGGTTGATTTTAATTTTGGTTTTGGGTTTTAGTTTTGTGGCTATCCGGATAGTTTTAGTTTTCATGCAGGATGACATCGTTGTTTAGCATACAAGTTTGTGTTTAGTCATACATGCAGGTAAGTAAGCACAGTGCAGGAAAGCTTAAGAAAAGACAACGCTGTAAACTATAAAAGCGTACCTGATGAGTCTTCTCGTTCCATCATATAAAACTCAAAATGCATGTTAGAAAATTTTATGTAAAGCGGAAAAAGTAGGGTTTTAGTGACCTACCTAACCCTAGGTCAGATCTTTGTGGGTCCCTATTAGTTTAATTAAGGATGATTTTTGTTAAGCAAAACATATTAAGTTCGGTAGACCTCTGAGGTTTCCAACAGGTCTAGAGGAAGAAGCAAGTCCATGCTTCCCTCTCACTACCTTATGAAAAGTCTCGAGATTATTTAAACTTATTATGTTGCTTAACAACTCATCCTGTAAATACATTTAATTCTCAATGAACATTGATGTTTCAATTATCCTTAAGAGTAAGGTAACTATCACTTATAATTTAATTTGAGAATTATGTGGGTGAAGACCCTTGAAGGGGGGAAGTTAGCATTGTTAAAACCCTTAGCCGATTTTTTAATTTGTGCTTCTAGTGTTTTAAAGATGTTCAGTTTTCTAATACTCATTTCATTAAATTTTAGTTTGCCTAGGTCACTACTAAGTCCTTAAGGTTTTTGTAGATTTCTTAGTCATATATTTTGGAAGTGATTGAATTTTAAGTGCTGATGATTCATTTTTGAATATCATTTGAACATCAAATAGGGGTATTAGATTAGTGAGTTATCAACTTCCAAAGTCATACCCCTAAGTCTAAGATCATTTAATTTAATAGACTTCCAAATTTTAATAATTTAAGGAATTACAATTTTATCCCGTGATTAGGAAAGAGTGAGGTTGGTTTCTACCAATTAATCCAATTGTGTTTTAATTATCCAAATAAGTAGTTAAAATTAGAGGTTACCATTTTCTCTCCTTGAATTAAACCTAAATGTTAATTAAGGCCAAATTTTCAAAATTATACTTTCGCTCCTAAGGCTCTATCACTTCATAATTTATCAAATTTAATTCAAATGACTTTGAATTTTTTATCCCACCTCACTCATGGGTCAATTAAGACATTATAGGAGAAAATGTGAGTTTTCAAGATCTAATTTAATCTACATATTTATTTTAATGCAGAAATAAGATTTCTAAAAAAAAACTCCATAACTTGATCATGGAAAAGTTTAATCCCTTGAATTTCTTACTGGAGCTATACTGAGACTAGAGAAGCAATGGGGGCAAAATTTCATAATTTATTGAACTATATTTGAATTTTAAGAACTATTTGAAGTTCTCAAGAATTTATTAATTATTAAATTTTTTAAAAGTGGAAAATAAAGTTTTATGTTTTTATTAAATCACTCTAATGTTAAAAAATCCATAGAAATGAAATTCATATTTTTCTGATCTTTCTTTGAATTAATAGAATTATTTTGGTGAAAAATCCATTTTTAAGCTTTAAAATTCAATATCTTCACTTAGAAAATTAGGGAAAAATATTTGAATTGTTCCTAAGTGCTTAAGAAACAATTTAGAACATTTCCATGGATTTTATTATTTCTTTATTTTTATCATTTTTTAATTATTTAAATATTAAAAATAGGCTTGGAAATGGAATTTTTTTTTAACTTCAAATTTTTTTTAAAGAAAATTCCTCTGATCACAAAGAACTCCAAAACCAATTTTTATAATTTTTTGAGTTATATTTTAATTATTAAAAATCATTTTAGTGCCAAAAATGACATTTAACTTGAAAAATCAATTTGAGTTATTAAATGAGTTTCAAATATTTTAAAATTTTTATGGGGAGCTCTTTGAACTTTAAATCATAGTGCAGATTAAAAATTAAATCATTTAGATGTTTGTGTTTCCCAAAGTTAATTTTTTTTGTGTTTTAGGGTTGGTAGAAATTAAGTGCAATCTTAATGACAACCCATGAAATATTTCCCAAACGATTCTCTGGTCATAGCAAACATTCCAAATTTTTTTTGGTTTTTTCTAAGCAACATGCTAATTATTATGATTAATTTATACAAATAAAAGGCTTAAACTTGGAAAATATGGATCTCTGTCTAGAGAACACCTCTGACTTTGAAAAAAATAGATAATGTTCCCTAAGTTAGAGACAACAACATATCAAAATTTGAAATCAAAGTGAGATGTCTACATGCATGGAGAATTAAAAGACTCAAAACTATGTTTAATTAATTAAAAATAAAATATGCATCAAAAAAATTTCAAATTATTTCCACATTATTCTCCTCTATTAACTGAGCAAGAGGGTATTTTTATTTTATTTTTTTGATTTTTCTACACCAAGATATGGATTTTTGAAGTTTGGAATCATTTTTTGAATTATTTAAATCACTATTTATTTATTTAAATGAGCGTCACTGACTAGATCTTAAGCGGCTCCAAAACTCTACGTGCCGCGCTTCCACAGGACGTTGCCATCAATCTCAATGCTATTCGCCCCGCGGTTCATGTATGAAGGTGTTGTCCAGCTAGATCTCGTCCGTTGATGAGATAAACGCCCGATTGGACGACTCCCCGTCATCGTCCCCAATGCCTTAGCCCGAGAACCATCCATTTTTAAAGCTTAAGATCTCACTCATTTCTTAACGAAATTAAGTGTGGTTTGTTTCTAAATACTATCTAAGTGTGACGAACACAGCCATACGGTAATCATGCAATTAAATTAATCCTAATCATATAGAGAATCAAAATAGGCTACGGAGGAGGGGGAGTTCAATAACTTTGCTCTGAGAAGGGAAGCTTTGATCAGAGGTGCTTACATGTTCATGGAGGTCCAAGGAGGCTAGAGATTAAGCCTCTTGTTATGGTAAAAGGTTTAGGTATGAATTCGACCAAGCTCGACTTCAGGTGTTGGTCTAGAGCTATGCTAGTGGCTCTGTATGAGAGGGATTTGATGGGGCTTCTCCCTCTTTCACTGTGATGAAGGTGTTGGTGAGTTTAATTTGATTTTGGTGGAGTGCAGAGGTGTGGAGAGCTCTGTCTTGTCTCCGACAAGGTTTTGAGCTCAAAAATTGAACTCTGGCAAGGGGATTCATGGCAATGTGGTGGTTGTGTTGCACTGAGGAGGTCTCAAAGAGGTCTAAGAGAAATTTGGAGGGGTCTCTCTGAGAAATTTTTAGCACTCCTCCCATTGCAGTGGAGGTGAGCTTTTATAAAAATTGGCTTAAGGGTGGCTGTCATGGCCAATTAGAGGGTGAAAAGTGATGCTTAGGTGGGGGGCAGAGAGGCTCTAACATTTAATTTGGATGAGGTGGCCTCTATGTTTGAATTGGGTTTGATTCCATGAAGGTGGATCTCAGTTTGGACATTTTCTGGCTACTAGGCCGGCCGGCCAAGCTAGGGGAGGTGGCTAGGAGGTCAAGTGAGCCAGGCGAATATGTCACAGCAATTAAATGGGTTAGTGTTTAACTTTGGCAAAAATATCCTTGGCTTAAGCAAATATGGAATGGAATCCCTTAATTTGGGGATCTCTTGGTCCATATCTCATTTGGGTGGTTCCATGGGATTTGGCTTGGTCAATAGGGTCCAAAACTTAGCTGTGGTGGCCTTGCCTTGACCAATTTGACATGTAAAGATCAATTTTGCTGCATGGGTCCAGCTAGGTGCAAATGACCAAGACTTGGGTTTGGGCTAGGCTAGCCATGTTAATTGGCTCAATTGATTGATGCATTTGATGTAAATGATTGTAATGAACATTTTTGTTGAAGGATTGAAAGAATTTTAAGTTAAATTGGAGTGTCAATTTGAAGGATTTTATAATTTTGGTGAATTTGGGCATGTTGAGCTAGACTTGGGTCTAGATTGGGTTAGGCTTGAGCTAAGTCCCAATTTGTTATTGAAAATTGTCAATAAGAATGTGATGAAGAGTTTTCAACATGAATTGGGTGCCAATTTTTTGGTTAAGGTAATCAATTTGGTGAAATTTATAGGCATAGCCAATTTGAGGCAAAATTTGGGGCTTTTGACTTAGGTTGAAATTAAATAAAATTGAGACTTCATTAAGCACAATTGAAGGTCAATTTGGATGTTTAGTAATGTTATGAAGAGTTTAGAATTCAAATTGAGACCAATGGAGTAGGCAATGAGATTCAATTTGGTGGAACAAAGTCATAGGGCCAAAATTGGGGGTTTTGATTTGGATCAAAATTCGGCTTAAAGCATGGGCCAATTGAGCTTGGATTTGATTGAAATTGGTCACATGAAAGTTGAATTTAAGTTTAGGATTGAAATTGGGGGAAATGGGGACCAATTTGATTGACATTTGCGTTGATTTGGGGAGATGGGGCCTTCTAAGTGCACTTTGGGGGTTTTGGACAAAGATGGTCAAATTTGTCAAATTGGGTTTTGTAGTAGTTGAAAAAAAAAATTAGAAATATTTGGAAGGTTTTGTAAATTTTTGGGATTTTTTGGAATTTTGGGCCAAGGAGGGGCATTTTGGTAATCTGGCAATTTTTGGTGATTTTGGGTAATTTGGATATTTTCAAAAGGATTGAAATGAATTTTGAACAAATTTGGGTATTTTGGGTAAATTTGGGAATTTTTGCCAAATTTAGGGTTTCAAAGGTATTAGGTAATATGCAGAAGTTTTGGGACAAAAGACCAAATTGGGTATCTTTAGTAAAATTGGGGAGGTAACCACCATAAATGAGCTTTGGACCAATGGAAACCCCATTTGGGTCTTCCATGTACTAGTCTTAGCTAAACCCTAGCCTAGGGCCAGTGGGTTTAGGGGACCATCAACATGAGTCTCCCAAAGGTTTGAGGGATCAAAGCCAAGAAAATTTTGGGTTTAGGGTTGTGAGTGATTGTGAGTGAGGTGATTGTAGTGAGTGTCTTAGCTCTAGACAAACACCCTAGGTCAACCCTAAGGTCAAACAGTCCTATGAGAACTCTCCTTGAGCTATCTCAAAATGACCCCACCTACTAAGTGCTACAGGTTATGACCAATATGTAGAGCTTCAAGTTGAGAAAAGAGAAGTTTGGAATTTTTAATGGTGAGGGTTTCTTTTCTAGTTTCTAAGAATAGTCAACAGTAAAGTCCTATGGCTAGACCCTAGGCAACTAAAGAGGAAGAACTAGACCTCAACCAAAAGTGAGGTCAACAAAGGGTTGAGTTAAACTCAGCCATATAAGAGTATTGGCTCTAAAGTTTATCCATGTATTGGTCGAAATTAAGACCCATATCTTGCTGCTTTCTTTCCAATAAAAAATGTGCTCACCCAAGTCGTGTATCTAATCTACCATTTAAGAAAAAGTACCTCAAGCTTTGAATGTGAATGGACAAGAGAAACTCATACCTACTTGACGAATGGAGCCTCTATAAAATAGTAAGCAATTCCTAGTCAGGGGAGACTATGAATTAGTTGCTTCTCATATGAATCCCTAAGAAGCTCAATTTTGGCACAGTATATATGAGAGATGTGTGACCTAGACATACTATAGTACAGGTGATGGACAATCATAACACCATTCTTGAAGGCAATGTTTGTTATATGAACGACATCCATAGCCACATATATGTTATCATTAAATGTCTTTTTCACCGTTTTGCTCTTTCTGGCATTGCTTCGTCATCCCTTCGATTGCTTATGACTCCCAACCTATGATTCGACTCCCTGTGACTTTGGATGATATGATAGGATGCAACAGAGGTTTTTTGGCACATTCAATTCTAGAAGTAAGCATCGATGAAGGTTGCTCTCCGACAAGACCATCTAACATGCTTTTATGGTGCTAGACAACGTAAATCTTAAAGTTTAGGTATGAAGTTAGAAACTTCAATAATTTTAAACTTTATATATGCAAATCCTCTCGAGTTGAAAAACAGTGTGACAAGGACATGATTTCTTAAAAATCCTTCCTATCTTGCAACAAAGTCACCATGATAAGAGGTTTTTGAAGACGCCAAGTAATAATGCGGTAATATAAAGAAAGCACGTGCTCTTTCTAAGCATTTATATTTTATATGCGGGTTACAAGGTGACATGGCATTGAAGGATAACTTTGTCAGTTATTATCTTTTTGTTGGAATTTGAGCGTTACATGCTACTACTATATGCTCGACTACGGTTCACTTGGAAGGGGAGAATCTCTCCCAGCTGGTTTCGCAGCGCAGCATTCTTATTATCAATTCCGTTCATAAATTTCTTATAATCGACGTTTGGGCACAAAACGTGATCAATAATTGAGCTTGTTTCGCAAAGCTTTAAATGCTTCAGACAAAATTTGATTTGATGCATTATAAAATTAACTTTCGGTCTTATCCACCCCACATCTTTTATGAATATTGCAGAGGCATCTATATGCTCTAAACGTTCATTTTTATATCAATCATCCCGTCCGATTTATCTTTATTGCGGCAGCGTTATTTGAACTTACCCTAAAATGTAAATACAAGACATTATTAAGGTATAATGTCGTTAAGTTAAATTAAAATATATTATATTATAAAGTGATAAAAATATATATTATTTTTACTCAGAACAATTTAATAATATTAAAATTAATTATTATGAAAATTCTTAAAAATTAAAAAAACCTACTTTCTTTTCAAATATATTTTATGCTTATCACATGGTCTCAACTATAAAATTTGGGCAGGTTTAACTAGCACTATGTGCACTAAGTACTAAATGTGCAAAATAAAAAAGAGCAATTTACATGCATGCCACACATTTCATATGTAATTACATATATATAACACAATGTATTATATTTATGTTTGTTTTGTGCCGGAAAGTTCTCTGTTGTGGAGTGGGAATTTAATATTTTAGTGTTGCTCCATGATTCAACATACATAGATAATAGAGATATATTAGGATGAGAAATCTCAATTTTTATGTGAAAACCTAGAAAGGGAAACAACCATTATGCCTATTCTAAAAAAAATAATCCACTATATATGCACATAGATCCACTCTTATCCTTAATTACAAAAGAAGAAGTTATAATTTTTATAATTACAAAAAGACAATAGAAGTTAAATTATAAAAAAAATTATTCGGCCACAACAAATGTAGTCAACCATGAAGGTTGTAATGTGAGGCTATAGTAGCTTCAGTTGACCACAGAGGCTAAAGTTTGATTTAACAGTAGTAATCGGACACGATGTTCATAGTTGGTTGATGTAAATTAGTCATTGGCCACAAGGTCCTGGTTGGAAACTATAACCGTAGTGGTTGGCCACATATGTTGTAGTTCGTGTCTGCAATAGCTTTGGTTGACCATAAAAGCCATAGTTAGAAGATTTGACAGTAGCAGTTGAACACATAAGTCATAGTTTTTTATTTAAACATCATCAATTGGCCACAACGATCATAGTTGGTGACTGCAATAGTATTAGTTGGGGAAATAGGCCATAATTAGGAAACTATAATAGTAATAGTTTTTATATAGGTCATAGTTGGTGACAACATTATCGTTAGTTCACCACAGAGGCTGTAATTGGTGATTGCAATATCATTAGTTGGCCATATAAGTCATAGTTTGAAAATTGTAAAAGTAGCAATTGGTCACATAGGTCGTACTTGGTGGTTAGAACCTTACACTTTAAATCGTTTATAATTTTACATCACATATAACACTAGTCGGTATACAACATACAAAAAAAAGGCGTTAGGAAAAATCATTGTATTTGTTGACCTTAATTTTGTGAGGTCTTTCCTTCCTCTTAGTGCTTAAGATCTAGCCATAGAACTTTCCTTTTGACTATCCTAGAAGACTAGCGATGGAACCCACCTACATAGAAATTCAAACCACTTCCTTACTCTCTTTAGAACCTACATGAATAGTCATGAACCTCCAACACTTGGAAGGTTGGGACTAACATGTGAGGATTCAAAGATGTGTCTCCATAGGACTGTTGAAACTGACTTCAACCCTTGGTGGCTAGGGTTTGGTCTCTCACACACTCAAGCACATCACAATTCTCCACTTGTCATAATACCTTGAAACTACACCCATTGAACCTATTTCCCCTTTGCTCTTTTGACAACTCATGTGGGGGGTCCTTAAGCTCGTTGCAATTTGGCTAGGGTGGCTACGACCCATACATGAAGGGTCCAGAAAGTAGCTTCCCCTTAGTTTCATGGCTCAAATAAGGTAACCTTGTGATTGGTACCTTTAATGAATTTCAATCCCACCGAAACACCTAATTTTGGTTTTTTATCCCTAAACTTTCCCAAAATTATCAAATTGCCCATAATACATTAACTTTTCCAAAACTTATTAAATTATCACTTTCTCTCCAAAAATCATCACCAACCATTTCAAAACCATCTAAATTGGCCAAAATACCGCAATTTCCCAAAACTTTTGAAAATACCCCTAAATTTGCAAGAATTACCAAAATACCCTCAATGTCTAAGAAATTCCAAAAACCTCCCAAGTCATTCCAAAACTCCTCTAAACCAATCCTAACAACCCATTTGACCCAATTTGACCAAATTGAACAATTTTGACCAAATTCCCAATTTTGCCCTGAAAAGCCCAAATTCCCCAAATTCATCCCAATTCCCATCAAATTCATTTCAATTTCACTAAATACAAAATCTAAATCATTTATCAATTTGTTCAATCTCAATTTACACTAATTTGAATTAGACCAACCTCCCTCCACCTAAGCAACCTTCTCCACCCCCTGGCTTGGCTAATTAAGCCCTAATTCCACTTCTATTTTAACTAGCCCTCTCACGACCATGAAGAGAGTGTTATCAATTGCTTAGGAAGATCCTTCCAAATTCTTCTAAAAGCTTTTCCAGACCTTCATAAGTTTATCCCAATCAAATTTCAGCACTTCCCCCACTGTCTAACCTTAATTTCAGGCTTAAAATCTAGGGCCTTTTCTATCACTCCACAAAACTCTATAAAACTCCCAATTCATCATCCCAAAAGCTTCTCTAGACCAAACAAGGAAGTTTCCCATCAAAGCTCCTTCAGTTTGAGCACTCTAACTCACTGTTCGACAAAACTCGAATCACTCATTGATTTAAATCTTGCCTGGAGTCAACATCAACTCAAATTGGTGCTTAGAAGAGCTTCATGAGGTCACAATGAACGTCTGTAACTAATCCAATCGAGGACTCACCACTTGGGCAAAAGTATAGCTCATTAACTCAAAAATCATGCCTGATTTCACCAATTATGAAGTGAACTTGTTTTTCATATGCATTTAACCATATGGATGTGTTTGTATCAATTAGATGAAGCTATAGGAACAAACCATAAGTGATTTGGTTGAGTATCGAGCGATATCAAAGTGTTTTAGTGTGGACGGTTCTCGGGTTATATCTCTTGGAGATGATGAACGGATGTTGTTCATTTGCACGTGTATCCATCACATGATGGCATAGGAGTCAAACGAGGAGACATAACATAAAGTGTAGGCTGAGTCAGCGTTGACGTAGAAGGCGACATCAAACGGGAGTGCGCTACGTAGAGCTTCAGAGTCGTCGTAGGATTACGTGGCGCTGAGTCAGATAAATAGAAAAAAGCCATTTAATGATCTATTTGACTTACAAATCTTAAGAAAATCATAACATGGTGTAAGGAAATCATAAAAATAAAATAAAAATACTCCTGTGCTAAGTGAACATCGGAGAATCATCTGGAACAAAAATAAAAATTATTTTCACTATATTTTTTTTAACTTAATTAAATACTCTAAAGGTTATATAAATCATAAATATTTAAATATTAATCACCATAGTATTGAATTTTTAGTGTTTATTCTCTCTGTGATTAGGAGTGTTCCCTGATTTTTCTAAAGTCAAAGAGCACACCACATGGTAAACCCTAATTTCCAAGGTTAAGACACATCTTTTACTTAAAATAATTATAAGAATTAAAATAAACATAAAAAATTATGAGGTTTATTTTCATAGGTTCACTGTGGTTAGAGGGACCTAAAAAAATAAAACCTAAGAGTAAATATCTTTAAATCATAACTTCTTAATTTAAGTCATCAAAATCTAAGAAAAATCATTTTAAAAAATCATAAAAATTGATTGGAAAAATATGATTTAAAAAATCATAAAAATTGATCCTCACTGAAGATATTAAGTATATTAACCCTCTGTAAAAATTTGAAATCAATTTAAATTGATTTAACCCCTAAAGTCTATTTTTCAAGAATAATGAGATTTTGACACTAAAAAAATTATAATAATTAAAATATAACTTTAAAAATTTTGAAAAGTGGTTTGGAGTGTTCCCTGTAACGAGTGTCATCCAAGAAAAATAAAATGTACATTAAAATAAATAGTTCATTTTTGGGCTATTTTTTAATTTAAAAATAATTAAAAAATTCAAAAAATCACAAAATTACAAAAATACACCAAAATGTCTCTAATTGTTCCTTGAACCCTTGTAATCATTTTAATTTTTTTTTTGTAATTTTCTAAGTAAAATTATCTATTTTGAAATGTATAAAATGTATTTTCCCTAATTTTTTCACTAAAATAATTATTAAAAAAATATGAATTAATTTTTTCTTAGTTCCTTGAAGTCAAAGAAACCAATAAAAAATATAAAACTGATTTTTCAAAATAAACTATAGTTTTTATTTAATTAACTACCAAAATAACAAATAATTATAAAACTTAAAATTTAATTAAAAAATTCATAAAATTTGATCCAAGTTGTCCTCTAGTCTATGGGAACCTCTAATAATTTTCATAAAGACAAAAACTTTACTTTGAATGATTAAATGAATTAACCTTGAAAATTCTTATTTTTGGAGAAAAATAGTTATATAAATTAAATAAAGATTGGAAAAATATGGTTTCTTCTCAAGTACCTTAATTAACCCATGGGAACTAGGTCAGCAAATTTCCAAGCCTATATGAGTTGATTTAAAAAGATTTATGAAGATAGGAGCTTTAGGGGTAAATTTACAATTTCCACCTTTTCACTCCCTAATTACAATTTAGGATGAGCTAAGGGTTTAAAGGATATGATTTGATCCTATGCAACATTCTAATGTAATTGAAACATAAGGTTAAGAGGAAGAAGCCAATTAACCTCCACTTTTAGAAAAGAATGATATGAGTGTAAATATCCTAATTATTGAACAATGGAAGATGAAATTGATTTTAATGATTTGAATTATTGGGACATAAGTTAAGAAGTTAATAATCCACAAATCTAGAATCCCAAACTAATGGTTGATTCATATGTTAATCTCTTAATTAAAAGTTCTTATCATGACTTTCTCTAAATTGCACATTGAGCCCTAGAGTCTTTTGAGCTTTGTAGTGAGCTAAGTTTAATATAAAGATACTTGAGGGTTAGTTGGAAGATAAATGATAATTAATACCCTTAAACACTATAAGCTCAAGCTTGCATACCACTCTCTCTTAGGTTAATTGAGAAATAACACTAAGAACAACTTAAGCCTAACGAACCTGAGGGGTGATCTATTCAACAACATAATAAGTTTAAATGAATTCGAGATAGTTTAATGGATTCATAAAAGTTATTTAGAGCTATGCCCCAAACTTTTTTATAATCTTTTGGATATGTTGAAGAACAATTGAAGTTATTATGCTTTGTTCAAGAAGATCATCCTTAAAACCTTTAGGGACTCGCCAAGTTATGAAGTGTTCTCTCTTTTGAATTTAAATAGTTAAGGCTTCACTACTAATTAGTAGTTACTCTTACCTTCACTTTACAGTATAAACATGATTATGAATCCTAACATTTCAGAGGAAGCAATGAGAAGATGACAGGTACATATTTACATTTTATTTACTGTCATTTTATTTTTACAATTTATTACTGCTTTAATGTAATATGCATGTTTGGTTGAAACACTTTTCAAAAGCAAAAACAACAATTTTCAAAATTATGACAAACCTTTCAAAACTAAATATAAAAATTATCTAAAACAACAAATAACATAAAACGTCCCCTTAAATCTACAGGAGTCCCTGGGATGAAGTAACATACAATTGTTAACGAGATCTCCCCAGTTTAAATAAATTAAATAATTTATTTAGACTAAGTAAATTCAAAAGAAAATAGTGGTACCAGAATGAGGAAACCGTGGGATTCTAACAGGTGTCGCTCCAATTAACTTTAACCCCCATAACACTTGAACAAAAATAAGAAACTGTCACATTAACTCGTCACTCAAACTGTAAAACCCTAAACCTTAAACCTGAAGCTGTCACTTTGACAAGGAGCTTGGAGCTAACATAGTGGGTAACACTACAAGGACACAGAGAAGAACAACTTCGAGAGAGCAACCAGATCTACAATAACACATCTTTCCTTAGAATTTAATAATAAGCCATTGGATTTTGAGGTAGCTCATATAATATGGCATAAATCGTGAACTTAAATTTTGGCCTTTGCACATCCATGTTGCATAATTTAAGCCTTAACTAGCTTTGGACTTTGAGGTTGTCATTCATTACTACAAAAACCCTCCTATCTTCCAGGTTATTTGTATGATCGTGTCATGTAAGTGTAAGCCCTAAATAATTAAAATGGAAAGGCAAAACATAAGATAAATTTTTCTTAAAATTCAAGCCAAA
This sequence comes from Phalaenopsis hybrid cultivar, assembly GCA_002079205.1. NCBI lineage: Eukaryota > Viridiplantae > Streptophyta > Magnoliopsida > Asparagales > Orchidaceae > Phalaenopsis > Phalaenopsis hybrid cultivar. The sequence goes on from JXCR01146706.1 coordinate 543,208, forward strand.
TAGTAGGATAGCTTGATAAGTCACCAGAGTTTTCCCTCGGACTAGTGACATCTTCAACCTTTCATACCTTTGAAGTCCTGAAAATAACTATTTCTACTTGATTCATTCCCTTTTGAATTTCCAATGTCCAACTTGGAAAATCTTAAAATTTGAAATTCATGAGAGCAAAATCATTGATCTGAATCAATAGTATTTTTAAGCAACTTCGGTCACTTAAGATGTAATTAACTATAGGAGCATGTCTCTATAGGAAACTTTAGAGCCCAAATTAATATAAACCCTATATAATCTTCCATATTAGATAGGAGAACTTGTCGGTCAACATAAAAGTTTTTTTAGATCAGATTGGATGCCATAAATTCTATGGTTTACTCAATTGAGTCTCACCATCAAACAATGTGTCAATTCCTCCGGATAGGTACATCACTCACAGTGTTACACTAATTTTTATAAATTATCGCTTATTGGAGAAAAATTCAATCTCGTATTTTAAAAAATTAAAACAATATTTCTTTTAAAAATTAAAATACTACTTTGCTAAGAATGAAATTTATGTTTAAATTAAATTAAATTTAAATTATTATCAAACCAAATTTGGCAGCCGACAATTTCTGGCGACTGCGTTGGGGAGTTGTTCTGATTTCCTTCAATGATCATATTGTTTTGCTTTCATAAATCAGTAGTATGTCTATGTCTCACATAGGCCAAGCTACCATTCTTCTATTGGCATACCACACACATTTATGTCTTGAGCGAGTATAGTCAACTCCTCTTAGATTCTGGTGCCACTATTTAGACACCACTAAAAAGAGAGGTTTCGGGATCATCCCGCCTCCTAAGAGTGAGGTGGACCCCCAATAGGAGTTAGTTTAGGAGCAGATCTATCGAGGTAAGTTTGATGGAAAGTCCCTCTCCGTTTGATTCAGATTGGTTCCTTTGCCTCTCCTCCTTTATTTCTTGTGGTTGGATTTTCTTCGACAAAATATGCTAGTTTTCAATTTTTGAAACATTTCCTCAAATAATAACAAGAGAGTTAAAGCTCAATATAATTTGAAAACTTTACAACATAAATGAATTCAAAGGAAATAAATAAAATGTGTTCAAAATTTTTTTGTTGCATGAGTTCTTTCCTAAGATTGCTACAACCGAAGGAAGCATAGGAATAGACTAGCACTCTAAATCCTCTTTACAAAAAGTTGTCTGCACCAAAGTTAATTTTCTCCTTTTCTATCGAAATGGACTTGGTTGTCAACAAGAGCGAGCTGCTCGATGGAGTAGTCATGTATTTTGTATAAGGGTTCGACAATATTGAGATCAAGTTTGAGGACGTTAAAGTCGCTATTTTGAGAACCAGGACACCTTAGACTATTGAGCCGATAATGGAATTCAATCTGAAGTCAACCTAGGAGTTCCCACCCTTCAAGAGGGTTTCAGTTGAAAAGAATTCTATCATTTTTGTAAATTCTATTAGAGACATGGGAAGTATCCCCAATATGGTTTTGTCTACCTCTTCCAGTCTAGTCGTTACTGCACCTTTCATTATTGATGCCCTATTCAAAGGAAAGGGTGCTCAAATGGATAATGAATCTATCACCACAAAGGGTTCGACTTTTCCTGTAGCACCTTTTGTGTTTGAAGTAGGGTCTAGCTAGAGGTCCACACCTCTAACAGGAGCATAGAGAAGTTACAAGAACAGGAAGGTTGCTAAAATTTAGAAGTTGAAAGTTACTGAGGATGTCACCCATGTAGAGGATTCAGAGGATGAGTTTAAACTATCTGAGACTTCATCATTGTTTGGGGGAAGCAGGTTCCACCCACTATCTAGTGACCAAGAAGAGGAAGATACCAGGAGGGTAGTTTCTACACCACCTTGACTTTTCCACTATAAGGGTCAAAGGGAGAAGAAGATCAAGGCTACAATGATTGCTCAATTAAAGACTATACTCGAAAGGCTAGCAGTAAAAGAAAATTGTTCAGTCAATGAAATTCTTAGAAGAATGGGATGAGAACCAACCAATGTTTATCTTGAACCAAGGATATTTCCGTAAGATAAACCTCATTCACCAAGTAAAAGATGGAGTAAAGATGATATATTGTCTACTGTAGTTTCTATTATGTGCATTATGGCTCGCACCACTCATAGACACGTTCGTACCAATGACAGGCCTTCTAGCCCTAGGCTATCCATCCAAAAAGAGATGGAGTGGCAACTTAAAACTTTGAGCTGGTAACTACTGGTAGGATTGAGATCAGAAGTTCTGAGGAGGTTCTCAAGCCTGAAGAGAACACTATTACTTTAGAAGAGAAGGTTCATCCGCTGTAGCTAGAGGATCTCAAGACTATTAAGTGAAGTTTGATTAAGGGAAAATTAGAGAAGTTGAGGACATATCTCAAGAAGTTGTCCCAAGAAAGGAAAAATGAGTCCGAAAAATATTTAGCCAATTACATGGAAGATGATTGTGATAAAGTAAACGTGGTTGAGACCTGAGTGTCATCATCTCTACAGGAGGCTCAGGCACTCATAAAGCGAGATGGGCTGGATGCATTACGGGAACTCTTTCATTATAAAGATGAGATGATCAATTGCATAGAATAGAAAATGGAAGAGATGATGGATGCCATAGCCATGCTTCAGAGCCAACCTCAACCGTCGAAGGAACCACCCACAGAAGTCGTCCAAATCATGGATGGAAGAAAAGAATTCACCTTCGTCAACAGAGAGGAGAAAACTAAGGAGGATTATGTACAAAGTATAATACTAGAAAAGGATCTCATGCTAGTAGTAGAAAAACAAGTGCGAGAGGCCCTAGATTAGTCTAAGAGAGGATCATTGATTATGAGGTTCAAACCTTATCCCAAAAAGTTTGATACTATCCAATGCTCTAAATTCTTTGTACCATCTCTATTTAAAACTTTTAACAGGACAGGAAACCCCTAGTAGCATATTGCTCACTTCCGTTCATGTTATTGCAATGTGGGGGGCAATGATACTTTGTTGTTCCATTAGTTTGCTAGCAGCCTCTCTAGAGTTGCCTTCGACTAGTACAATGAATTGTCAATTGTTCGGTAAAAATGTTTCTAGATTTATCAAACCTGTTTGCAAGAGGTTTGTTGGGGCTCAGCACCACATCACTATTGATGATCTTATGGTCGAGAAACAGCGACTAGATAAGACATTGGTGGACCATATTCTACGAAGGAGGAATTTAAGTATGAAATGTGAACCACAACTTCAGGAACAACATGCAAGTAGAATCTTGCTGAAGAGTATCTGTGACCCGATAACATTTCTCCTCAAAGGTTTTACAATTAAGACTTTCAAGAAATTGCTTAGCAAGATTTCCATTCTTCAAGAAAAAGCTAAGTAGCTCAGTTTTCTTAAGATGAACGATAAGCATAAATTGATCAAAGCTTTTGAGAAGAAATTTGAGATTATCGCAGCAGTGGAAAAAGGCAAGAAGCTGATGAAGATTCAAACAAAACAACTACGACAAACTTATCAATTGCCACAGAAGAATGATCAACTGTCATCTCAGGAGAGATATCATCCGACAGAGAGAAGACACACCTCATCAAAACTCTTAGATAATGTCTATCATTTTAAAGATGAAACTGTAGGCAAGATGTTTTGAAGCATAATAAAGAGATCCAATTTCCAGGTGTCAGAGCCTAGTAGGCTAGAGGAAGTGGATAAGAGGGATCATCCTTTGTACTGTTCATACCATAAGATGTTTGGACAAAAGATAGAGGACGACTTCACTTTCAAGAATTGTGTTGAGACCAATCTCAAGAAAAGGAACATAACAATCCCAAAAGATTACTTGAAAGAAACTGAAAGAGGTTAAGTTAATGTCATCTCAGTCAATCCTATTGTACCAGTTAACTCATAAGCAATCAATGATAGATGCAGCACGGGTAAAATCCTTGATAAAGATGCTACATCAGATTCAGACAGCTTTTGTGTATGCTTCAATTCATATTTCAAGACCTACTAAGCTATCAATATCGATTGTATTTAAAGAGCAGCTTCAGGAGAAGAAAACGAATGAGATATCAAAGGAAATGTAGATTGAAAACCTGAAGAGTAGATTAGGGGCTACTTTTCCTAGGATGGTTTTTCCAATTTGGCGGAGAAATTCCTCGAACCTCTGACTCTATATAACTATTTTTATGGCCCTGTGGGGAACTATAATAAGAAGAGTTCTGATGTAGGTTACATTTTTACTATTTGTAGCAATAACATAACTAATGAAAACCAACCTAATCCGAATCTTGATTTAAATTCTAATAATAATTTTCAAATCATAAAAAACCTCTGTGATTGCAATTAGGAGGAGGGTGTTGATGAGGTGAGGACGATTATGATAGCTCCAGATGTGGCATACTCCTTGACCATATCTGGAGACCACCTATCGAAATTGAACTTGAAACCCCAGACTGTGAGACAACTCTAGAAGAGCAAGTATTTCCAGTTCTGGAGAAGACACCTATAGTTTCAACATAGGATTTGGAATAGATAACAAAGATCAACTTATGAAGCAGAAAAGTTTTACCTCCGAGAATAGGTCTTAAAGATAATGCAAAGCAGACGGTCACTTAGGGAGAGCTGACACCACCATCAAATGAAATACCCATTCGGGAAGGAATTGAGGAAACCGACAACAACAGGGTGGAGTACAACATGTTATTTCATCTTCAAAAGTTGCCCGCCAAACTAAGCATCTACAATGTTGTGATCCTGTCGAAGGAAATGAGAGAAACTCTGGTTAGGGCCTTGCATGACTTCGAGATTTTCTTAGCTCAATTGGCCCATAACTCTTTGGATGAGTTCTACTCGTTAAGAGAACAGTACGGGGTTACTTTCAAAGATAATGAGTTGTTTCTTGGCACAACAGACCATAACCGACGTCTATACATTTCAGTCATAATTAGCAAGTTTAGAGTCTCCAAGGTGTTAGTTGATCGAAGAGCATCAATAAATTTGTTGAACCTTCAAACTTTAGCATACATGGAAACTGATGCTCGAAACCTAAAAACGGATTGAATAATATTAATATGCTTCAATCAGAGATGATAAAGAGCTATTGGGTCATTAACACTTCTTATGGTGATCGGTGCTCTGGCAAGAACAACTATAAAATTTCACATAATTGATTTAAAGACATCCTTCAATGCCCTACTGGGTCTAACCTGAATCCATAAGTATCAGATGGTTCAGTCGTCTCTGCACCAACATAAAAAATTCTATGAAGGTGATCAAGTGTGGTGCATTAAAGGATATATACACATGTTTTCCATGCATGATGTTGGAATCCATGAAGATGTCGCTTACTATGCACCTCTAAAGAAGAAAATTTTCTCCAGAAAAACTACACCAAACAAAGAAATGGAGCTGGAAGAGACACAAGATGAAGAACATCCAATTCTAGTTCAACAACCCCACACCACTCCCTTGCGATGAGATGGTGAAGGTTTCTCTAGAGGTCACATCCAAGGTCAAGGCAGAGGACATGATCAAGGAAGAAATGATGGGATTGTTGGGCAAAAGAATTCAGTTATCAGCATTCATCATTAAGACAATTTTGAGGATGAAGAAGTCAAGAAAAAAGCATTGATGATAAATTCAACGAAGCCCCAGTTCAATATTTCTCTAGAAGATGAGAAGAATGAATAATATAAATGAATATATGATAGGATTAGCAATTTTGTGCAGACTATGACACTAACTCTGGTCCATTCTAATAAGGTCAAGGGTTTGGTGGTGAAGGAGGTACACGGAATTTATCTCAAACCAATCAAGTTCTACCGAGTTCCTTCCTCTTCCAACCCTGAAAATGATGTAAAACTAGAAGATGTTACTTCATCCAAAGTAATGGAACTGCCTTTTAAGTGGTATTATCCTTATATATGAAATTTAATTCAACGTGGTGTTGTGCCTAAGTAGTGGAAAAAAGATTGATCAAACCTTTTTGAGAAGTTATGGAGTAATACCAGCCAACCTTTCAGTTCAAATCAAGGTCTTGGGTTGGTCACGGTAGGGTCAGTGGATGACATAGAATTTTGCTTCGTTGTCAATGATGAGCCTGATGATGATTGCATGGAAGCATCAGAAGACTTTGAAAATTCTCCAGTTGAAGATGCTCCAATAGAGTTTGAGGAAGAAATTAAGTCAACAATTGACAAGCTAAGAGAAATTTATTTAGAGACTAGTGAAGATCTTAGACCAACCTTTGTTAGCTCCTCGCTCAGTGAAGTAGTCGCAAATATAGTCAAATTATCAATGGAGTTTAATGATTGTTTCACCTGGATTTATTTAGAGATGCCTTGATTAGCTCTAGTCAAATAAGATCCTAGAAGAATGCATTTGGAAATTCAGTAACAAGTCATAGCAGAAGTCAAAAAAAATAATAGACGTTAAGTTTATCTATGAAGAGCATTGCCTGACCAGGTTAGCCAATGTGGTCCCTGTTAAAAAAGAAGAATGGTCAGATTTGAGTATGTGTGGATTTCAAGGATTTGAACAAAGCATGCCTGGAGCATGAACTTTCTCTACCAATTCCAGACTTGATGATTGATATTGCGTCGACTGATCCTGACTTTTTATATGTAAGGATTTAGGAAGTTGACACCACTACGGTGCCAAAAACTTGATCTGTGAACTAAAACAAAGTTGTGTAAGATATATATAAGTATAGGCAATTATTAATGGGATTCTACGCAAGTATATGTATCCTTATCAAGTAATAATGAACTTTATATTTAAGCCCCAAATATCGATCCCACGGGGAATGTTTAAATTTACAATGATAAATTTTACTAGGAATTTCACGGAAAGTCAAATGAAATTACTGTCGCTAATTTTAATTATTGAGATAAAAACAAAATTATTTAATTATTAGCAAATTAGAAATGTAATATTAAATAGTAACTACTAATCTACTAACTATTCTTATGTAATGAAGATTTCTTATGTGAAAAAATATCTTTCTCACTACAATGAGGTTTTGGTGAAATGAGATGAGATAAATGTTTATAATATGTATTGGGCCAAATATGAGCAGTTTTAATTCTTTACTCTGATACAGTGCATAGAAAATCATTGGCTAATCTCAGGTTTATTCTCTAAATCCACGGCTAGGCTAGGAGGATACCGCCTCCCACTCCAGAGCTCCCACTTCCCTTCACCTGAAGGCTAACTCTCGCTTTAGTTTTTAAACACTAATATCGAATTGGGGATTTTTAGTCTGTCACCCTAGAAATATCCAATTCTACACCCAACAAAGTATATTAACCGAATTGAGGATTTTAGTCTATCACCCTAAATATTCTCCAATTCTACACCTATCAAAGAATACTTCCCTATTTATTTGAACTTAAGTCCATAAACGAATTTCTCCTCAACGAAATCAAATCTGATCCTCACTTTGTTATAGAACTCATACTCCATTTCCCGGATCATATGTTTCAAAATTAATTTTAACAATTCAATTGGCTAAATCAAAAATTAAATTAAGTTTGAAGTTGAAAAATCATAACAATTTATTTTATATTTTAATTTTGGCACATCCATGTTATCTTTTCATTTCACCTATCTCAGAGTAGGGAGAAAGATAGAGGAAACTACTGAGACTTCATGAGAAAGATATAACAAAAAATAAATTTCATATATAAAGGAAATTTCATACAACACTAATAAACAAACAACACTTATCTAACACTCTTCTCAAAGAAAATCCCCTGTAGCCTTTCCTCAAAAATGTAGAAAGAAAATTTCTCTCACTTTTCCCCTTCTCCAACACTATTACAAAAATTTTCACACATAATCTCACCACACAAACTCTAAAATATAAAATAAAACTCACTAATTGACTCCAATGTGTTCGTGGAATGAAAATGGATTATGAAGAATGGCAAAAAAGGAGCGTGGAGGAACGTTGTGAAGCTAAAAGAAACGTGAAGGAGTGAACTAGTGAAGGAGTGAAGGAGTCTATTTCCTGATGAATTTAGGCCCCAAATAGAGCCTAGGGTCGGTTCTCTAAGAGGTGCCTCCAAAATCTCTTAAAAAATCGTCCAAATAAGTCAAATCTTCCAGAAATAGGGGCTGAACCGACATTGGTGCTGTCGGCGTCGTCGGCGCCAGTGTTCCACAATTTAATTTGTTGTTCTCTATTTAAAGGAACCATCGACACTCTTCTTGTAGTGTCAGTGTTGAGTAGAATTCTTAGTCTATTATGTTGTTCTGCACGGTCGGCGCTACCCTTGGCGCGATCGGTGCTGAGTATTTCTTCAAAAATGTCATTTTGACTCCAAATTCCATCCTTTTTACTTTAAGTACTAAAAATCAACAACCTGCAAGAAAACATCAAAATACCTTCCATTAAAGTGCAATATCACCAAAATTAAGTATAATATATGAGTCTAAAATTGCATATATTTTTGGTGTATTAAAATCCCCCAAACTTACATGTTACTTTTCCTCAAGTAACTCCTCTACTACATAAAATTGTGACTTATGGTAAAGAATTTAACTTCTAGATTTCCATATTTTAGTTCACTAAACATAATAGTATAACTTGAGAAAAATTCAAAACAACTCCAGTTAATACTAAAGGTGTAAAGATATTCAACAATTAAGTCCAAGATTTCTGATCCTCTATTTCTTTCAAAAAAAAATTACAATTTGTCATATTCAAGTCACATAGAATATTCATATAAAAATGAACTTCATAAAACTTTACTAATAATTAAGCTAATATTCAAATAAAAAGTTTAGAAAATGTGTCCAAGTCTTTTTCTTTAAGTTGATTCAAGTGAAGCCAATTTTTACATAGGCATCTCCTCAAGCTTCTCCTCATATCTTTTTCATTTTCTTTTCTTTTCAGGATCATTTTTTTAATCCCTTTTTTCCTTTCTTTCTCTCTCTATTTTTTATGTGAAGATTACTATATCTAGATAGCCTCTAATGATTTTGAACTTCACTATCATTTTCTTAAAGTTAAAAACTTTTTACATTTCTTTACTCAAAAAATTTATATTAACTTAAAGATTTCATAAAGTTTAATTTTTTTCTTTTTAAATGAATCTTATAAGATTTTTAATACTTCAAAAAAACAAATTTCTTTACTTCAATTAGAAAAATATAGTCTTATTCTCTTTTACCAAATATCTTATTCTCTAAAATTATCTTTTATTATTGAAAATTTTTACTTAAATTTACTATATATTTAGAAACATAAATATAGTTATTCTAAAGTAAATTCCTAATACCAAAGATCATGTTAAATTTAAAATTTTAAAAATATAGTTAAATGAGGACAAATAAAATTAAGCTCCTTCCTTTTTTTTAAAAAAAAAGTAATTATTCCCCCCCTCCCCCAAACTTAAATTTTGAAAAGATTTAGCATGAAGAACTTAAAAATAAAAGGTGAAAGAAAAGATTAAATACATAAAGAAAATACAAACCTCTTGAATGTTCTGTTTTTTGAAAATAATTTATGAAATATTGCAGGTGCTAATATGAAAAACTACAAGGCTTAAAACATTAAATTGCACATAATACATATAAAATCTGCAGAGAAAGAGTTAATTACAATACATATAACAAACTGTTGAAACTAACAACAGAACTAAACTAAATTCTAGAAATGAAAATAGTTTTAAAAATTACAGTTTTGCATTATAACAATACAACAGAGTGTCAAAATCTAATAAACAGTCTCAACAATATCACAAAACACATAACATAGTTACAAAGTACAATCACATACAAACTAAAAGAAAGATCACCAGTCATCATCTACTTCTTCATCAACAACCAACTTTTGCTACTGAAATGGAGTATAAACAGGGTGAATAGGGAATTGAATTGAATGATCACCCCTCAGGTATCTCATTAAAGCATCATCATAAGCAGCATCATATTCAAACTTATGTCAAATCAAATCATCTGTATGAGCATTTCTAGCATCCATGTTCTGTATTCTATGACCCATCCTCAAAATATCCCCTTTCTGAATCATCATCTGGTCCAATAATTCCCTATTACAGGGGTCACTAGAAATATGCTCACTAAAAGTAGTGGTCCTATAAGTAGAAGGAATATCCCTGCCCTTACTTACAGATCTCCAATCAACATGAGACTCAAAAGTCTTAATGTTTGCAGGCCCAATAGGTCTTTGATGCTCAATCCTATCCTCATCTGGTCTGAAATCAACTCATGCCTACTCACAAAGTGTGTAAATAAGAGTAGGGTGTGCCAATCCACCAATGGTCTCTCCCAGAGTAATAGATCAAGTGTTCATAAAAATAATAGAGCCTACATTTATGTCTATCACTTGTTGAATACAGAAGTTCAGGATGACTCTGTCCTTGGTCACCTCACTATGATGGTTTATTGGAATCATTCTCCCAGAAATAAAATAATTCCAGGCCTTAGATACTACATTTAACATAGAAAGGGGAAAGTTGACTTTAACTCCATTCTTTACTTTCCAAGCCCCTTTCTCACTAGTCAGAAAAGAAATTACCTCATCTATGGCCTCATTTATAGCAGAAAATTAATGATACTAGCATCTATAAACATCCTCTAACTGATAAAACTAATTTATTTTTGTTGGAGTAAAATCCACCCTGAAAATCATTAAAAGCCTCCGGAAAGTTGCCATAAAATTCCATAATTATCCCAACTATCACATAGGAAGTAAAATAGCAGAAGTTTTCCCACTGCCGAACAATAATTAATTGTTGAACTTCTCCTCCCATATTTCTGAAACCACGATCCATAATCACTTTTTTATTTTCATGAAGACTATGAAATCGAGCACTAGCTTTATAGCTAACAAATTTTTGCTCATCATAATCTTTTTTTCTTTTGCTCGCTCTAGGTGTCATAGGAAATCTAAAAAATATTTAATAAAAATCCAAATAAATTCCAAAAATCAAAATTTAAAGCACTTTAAACTTAAATCCACTAAGTAAGAGTTCATCACCAAAGCATTTTCTCAAAATCTCTAAAAAAAATTTCAAAAATTTCGGAGCTAGGCAATGTGAGAAAAATCCTTGGTGAAAATAAAAATTTTTTAGTTTAAAGTGTAGCTCTTACCTAGAGAAGATAAAATCTGAGATTCGTTTGCCTCTAAATTTCCTTAAATCCCCCCAAAATCAAGTCCTCGGTGTGAAACCGAAGGTTTAAGGTAACTCAAGGGGTAAAAATGGAGGTTTGGATTAAAATTAAAAATAAATAAACATTTAACGAACAATCATTTTCACAAACAACAACAAACTAACTTTTATATATGAAAATACACTTCTTACAACACATTTTTCAAATTAAACATTCACACCTATTAAGAAATCTAAGTATAAATTAGTGTCAAAATCAAGCCACAACACTAAACACTGACACAAAACTATACACATAATAAAAGTTAAGAATTGTAAAACAAAACAAACCAAACCAAATCTAATCCACACAATTATATTAAATACATAAATATTCTTAAACAAATAAAGAATCCAAAGTCTTCAATTATTTTGCCTCTTCTTCATTGCTTTCTCCTCCTTTGATATCTCCCATGGATTGGTAAAGAACATATAGGTTATAGAAGGATTGGTATGGAAATTGATCTGTCAAATTTTCTTTGATCCACAAATTTTCTTTAAACATCCAAACTAATTCTACCTTCAATGTTCCAGTATGATCAAAATATTCTTTCATTGTCCAATCTAGGTGATCAGAAAGGTACCTAAGATCTACCTCTGAATTCATAATACTCTGAAGTTCCCTTTCAATTTTCTACAATTTCTTCTCCAAACCATCGAACTTCCAACTGTTGGTGGTAATAATGGAGTCGAAGCATGTGAAGAATGATCTATAATAGCATTTAATTCTTTGTTTTCATTTCCAACATAATTATCATCAATAAGGATCATGGGCTCCCAAGGTAGTAAAACTTTTTCCCAACTTTCATATGGCACTTGGGATTGACTGCAAATCAAAAGAATTGTAGAAAGATGCCCAAGTCCATAAATTGGACCATTCAAAATGATACCCAATACAAATTTAAATATGATTGATCCTATATCAATATGTTTTTCCATTTGAATGCAGTAATTTAAAATTGCACCTTCTTTGGTGACTCTACTAATCTTCATAGTAGGGAGTCCTTTTGCAGAAATAAAGAAATTTCACTGCTTTGAAATTGGATTAAGTGATGAAACAAGGAAACTAATATATCTCTCATCTCATACATCCAACATATCACTTTCATCTGTCAGAAAATTATAAACATATTGTATTAAATCTCGTGTCGGGACAAAATTTGTATAATGCTAGATTGGAACATTTTCTATCATTAATCCTCGCAGTAGTAAATGATACAGCCTTTCCTCGTACGAAGACAACTGCTAGGATAATTCCATGTAAATTTGCATAAAAATCATTTACTACAAGTACACAATTGCAGCAGTAAAGTAACACAAAACTTCCCATCGGCTTTGCAAAATGACCTTATTAACCGGAGCACTTAGATTGATCAATCCACGATTAAATCTCTTCTTCTTAATAACTTTGTCGTATAATCTCTGCGCGTCGAAACTAATAAACTTTCTTCTATTGAAAACTCCATACCTTGAAGTATTTCTGAAATTGGAAGCCATTAAATCTGAAAATAGAAAGTTTCAAGTCATCTAAAGCAGTTTTTAGGACTTTAAAAACACCTCCCAGAGTTTTTACGGAGCGAAATCTTGCCAAAGTCCTCCAAAAGTCGTCTGAACTATCAAATTACTCTCGGCGCAGTCGGCGCTCTCGATTGGCATTGTCAATGCTGAAGTTTGTTTTCTTGGGCACCATCGGCGCTCATTTTGGCGCCATCGGTGCCAGTGGCCAAAATTTGCGACTTTCATTTTTGTTTAATTTAATTTCACATTTTACTCCAATACAAATATTTGACTTAATTTATAATAAATGCAATTGTGTAGGATTATTATCACTTATCAAAAAAATTAGTAATACATAAACATATATGTATGGGTTGCCTCTCACAAAGCATTTGGTTTAACGTTGCCAGCCCGACATACCTTTTGTTTAATTTGGTGGACTTTACATTAAAAATTCTTTAAATTGAGGTATGTGCCCTTCATAATAATGTTTCAAACAATGCCCATTAACTTTAAATACCATTTCAGTGTTAGGATCTTTAATAACAATAATTCCATAATGATAAACTTTAATCACTTTAAATGGTGAGTGTTAGGATCTTTAATAAAAACATTTCCATAATGATAGACTTTAATCACTTTAAATGGTCCTGACCATCTAGATTTCAGTTTTCCTGGAAATAATCTCAATCTTGTATTATAAAATAGAACATTTTGTCCAGGTTTGAATTTCTTCTTAATATTCTTCCAATCATGCCATATTTTCATTTTCTCTTTATAAGTTTTTGCATGACCATATGCTTCATTTCTTATTTCCTCAAGTTCATTGAGCTGTAGAAATTATTTCTCACCAGCATCTTTTAGATTAAAATTAAATTCTGTAATAGCCCAAAATGCTTTATGCTCCAATTTTACTAGTAAGTGCCATGTTTTTCTAAAAATCAATTTGTCTGTGGACATTACTATAGGAGTTTTATAAGTAGTTCAGTATGCCCAAAATGCAGCATCTAGTCTAGCAAACCAATCCAACTTATAAGGATTTACAATTTTTTTCTAAAATGCGTTTAATTTCATGATTTGATATCTCTGTTAGACCGCTAGTCTGAGGATGATAAGCAGCAGAGAATCTATGCATAATATCATATTTCTTAATCAATTTTTTGATTTTCTTATTCCTGAAATGAGATCCTTCATCAGTAATAATTACTCTCGACATTCCATATCTTATAAAAATATTTTAATTAAAATTTATGAAACACTCTGAGCATCACATCTGCGTACAACAATGGCTTTAATCCATTTGGACATATAATCTATAACAAGTAATATATAAAAGTTTCCAAATAAAGGCATAAATGGTCCCATAAAATCTAATCCCCACACATCAAAAATTTCAATATCCAATGTAATTTAGAGGAATTTCATTTTTTATAGAAATATTTCCTACTCATTGACATCTATCGCATGTTTTAACATATTTATTAACATCTCTAAATATATTAGGCTAAAAAAATCCAGCTTGCAAAATTTTATATGCAGTTCTCTTTGTTCCAAAATGTCCTCCAAATTCAGAATCATAGCATCTTTCAATTATCTGTTGAGTTTCTTCATAAGTCACACATCTTCTAATAATTAAATCCTTATATTGTTTATATAAATATGGGTCATCCCAAAAATAGTTTTTTGAATCATATATAAATTTTTTTAATTGTGAATTTTTTATATCAGGTGGTGAAATAACACTTACAATATAATTTACTATATCAGCATACCACGGTACATCCATTTAATCAATACTATATATCTGTTCATCAAGGAAATTTTTTAAAATTTTATTTGTAAAATTAGTTAATATTTTTATTTCTATTCTAGACAAATGATCAGTTATTTGATTATCATTTCCTTTTCTATCAACTACAGTAAAAGTAAACTCTTGCAATAGAAGTATCCATCTAATTAATCTTGGTTTAGCATCCTTCTTTTGCATTAAGTATTTAATATCAGACTGATTTGTATGCACTATACATTTAATTCCAATTAAATAGGATCTAAATTTATCAAAGGCATAAACAATAACTAAAAACTCTCTTTCAGTAGTAGTATAATTAATTTGAGCATCATTTAGAGTCTTACTAGCATAATATAAAACTTTAAAAACTTTGTCATACCTTCGTCCTAACACAGCCCCAATAGCATAATCACTAGCATGGCATATTATTTCAAATGGTTTTTCCGAGTCAAGTGATACTATTATCGGTGCAGTGACTAATTTTTTCTTTAATAATTCAAATGCTTTTATGCATTCCTCATCAAAATCAAATTTTGTATTTTTTTCTAAGAGTTGGCATAGCGACTTAGTTATTTTCGAAAATTTTTTTATGTAGCACCTGTAAAAATCAGCATGTCCTTGAAAACTTCTCACCCCTTTAACACTAGTAGGAAGTGGTAATTTTTATATAACTTGGATTTTTGCAGGATCTATCTTCATGTCATTTTCGGAAATTTTGTTCCCAAGTACAGTACTTCCTGTAACCATAAATTGACATTTTTCTTAATTTAACACTAGTTTGATTTTTTCACATACTTCCAGAAATTTTTTCTAAATTATTAAGACATATCTCAAATGAAGTCCCAAATATAGAAAAATAATCTATGAACACTTCCATTCCATGTTCTATAAAATTGCTAAGAATTGACATCATGCATCTTTGAAATGTTGTAGGTGCATTGTATAGTCCAAAAGGCATTCTACGAAAAGCAAATGTTCCATATGTGCTTGTAAATGCTATTTTCTATTGATCCTCTAGAGCAATTAAAATTTCCTGATAATCGGTATATCTATCTAAAAAGCAATAATATTTATTCCCAGCCAATCAATCCAACATTTGGTCTTGAAAGTGTAAAGTAAAGTGATCTTTTTTTGTGGTGTCGGCTCTAATTTGGGGTTGGAGGGGAGTTGCCCATATAAAGTTGTCGGTCGCCGAAATCAAAATCCTGTCACCCGCTTCGGAAGGACGTTGAAGTATGAAATCAAACTGACCCCATATTTTTTGTAGTTTAAAATGAAAGAGCTCTATACTTCAAATCCTGTATATATCCTGAAGGATGAACACAAGACTTGAGGATGAGGCTCGATCAAATAAACTAGGGAAAGTATGACGTCCGTTTGGTCTGCAAAACCTTTGTATTTGCCGACAAGTTCCTCTATTTAATATAAAGGATTAAATAGGGTTTATATGGTTTGAACATGCTTCCTATAAGGGCAAGCCCCTATAGTTAATTACATCTTAAATGACCAAAGACACCATGAAGACTCTCGATAAAAATCAAGAAATATTATCTTCAAGGAATTTTAAAGGGTAGGACTCTTCAACGAAATCGGACGTCGAGGTGTGAAAGGGGATTGGTTCAAATTTGGAACATTTTATTGTAGAATCCAAAGGAGGAAGAACTAGGGGATGTCATGGATCCAGAGGAGAACCTCGGTGACTTCCTAAGCTATCCTAATGTTTGGCTTCAGTTTTGAGGAGAAATATTTTGGTGTTTCATCCAGTCAATTTTAATAGTTATGGCTTACATTCGTGTGAAATAATCACACAAATAGCCTGGAAGTTGTGAGGATTAAGGTCATGAAAAACGACAACCTTGGAATCTTAAGACAAGTTAAGGCTTATATTGTATAGCAGGGCTATGCAAAGGCCTAAAGATAAGGTGAGGATTTACTGTGTTAGGGCTTATATTGTATAGCAGGGCTATGCAAAGGCCTAAAGATAAGGTGAGGATTTACGTTTAGGGCTTATATTGTATAGCAGGGCTATGCAAAGGCCTAAAGATAAGGTGAGGATTTACGTTTTAGGGCTTATATTGTATAGCAGGGCTATACAAAGGCCTAAAGATAAGGTGAGGATTTACGTTGCAATAAAAACAACCTCAAAGTCCTATGGCTTTGTTGCTTAAGTTTAAGGAAGGAAGATTGGTTTAGCTATCAAAGTCCTATGGCTTTGTTGTTTAAGTCTAAGGAAGAAAGATTGGGTTAGCTGGGGAAGAGGTCCTATGGCTTTGTTGTTTAAGTCTAAGGAAGAAAGATTGGTTTAGCTGGGGAAGATAGGGTTCGGCTATGCAAAGGCCTAAAGATAAGGTGAGGATTTACGTTGCATAAGCAAGCAACCTCAAAGGGGCTATACGAAGGCCTAAAGATAAGGTGAGGATTTACGTTGCATAAGCAAGCAACCTCAAAGTGGTTTAAGTCTAAGGAAGGAAGATTGGTTTAGCTGAGGAAGACAGGTTTTGCTGTTGAAGATGAGTTAGGGCTTATATTGTATAGCAGGGCTACACAAAGGCCTAAAGATAAGGTGAGGATTTATGTTGCATAAGCAAGCAACCTTGAAGTCCTATGTATTTATTGTTTAAGTCTAAGGAAGGAAGATTGGTTTAGCTGGGGAAGACAGGTTTTTCTATTGAAGAACTGTTTAAGTCTAAGGAAGGAAGATTGGTTTAGCTGGGGAAGAAAGGTTTTGCTGTTGAAGAATTTAAGTTTAAGGAAGGAAGATTGATTTAGCTGGGGAAGACAATTTTTGCTATTAAAGATGTCCATGCTGCCCACCATGCTAGCTCCAAGCTCCTTGCCGCGACAACTTTGAGTTATCTAGTGTGTCAAGTTATAATGTCAAATCAGTTGGCCCTATGGTTAAAGTTCTTTAAATTTTATGAGGGCATATTAAAGTTGATTACAGCGACACCGATTAGGATCCTAGGGTTCCCTCGTTCCGGCATCACTATTTTCTATTGGATTCACTTTGTCCAAATGAACTTACTAAACCCAACTTAATGAGTTTCATATCTTCATTTAAACCGTGGGAAGCCTCGTTAGCAACCGTAGGTTACCTCCTCCGAGGAATTCCCGATCATCTGATAGAGACGTCTTAATTTAGTCGCAATTGTAATTTTATGTGATGTTTGTGATTAAATTTTAAGCTGTTTTATATTTTGCGTGTTGTGGCGGTGAATTTTATCTTGGTTGATTTTAGTTTTGGTTTTGGTTATGGTTATGTGGTTATCCTGGCAATTTTAGTTTTCATGCAGGGTGACATCATTGTTTAGCATGCAAATTTGCAGGTATAAAAGCACAGTATGAAAGTACAAGAAAGACAACGTTGAAAACTGTAAAAGTGTACCTGGCAAATCTTCTCGTTCCACCACCTAAAACTTAAAATGCATGTTAGGGCAGTTTATGAAGAGCAGGAAAGGTAAAATTTTGGTAATTTCCCTAACCCTATGTCATATCTTGGTGAGTCCTTAAAAGTTTAATTAAGGATGATTTCATTGAGCGAAGAATATTAAGTTTAATAGGCCTCTAAGATATCCAACAAGTTAGGAGGGGGAAGCAGGTCCATGCCTCCCTCTCACCAACTGGTGAAAAGCCTCGAGTCCATTTAAACTTATCATGTTGCTTAACGGTTCATCTTGTAAATACCCTTATTACTCAGTGAACCCTGATGTCTCAATTATCCCTAAGAATAAGGTAATTATCACTTATCATTTAATTTGAAAATTATGTGGGTGAAGACCCTTAAAGAGGCAAGTTAGTGTAATTTGAACACTTAAACAAATTTTTAAACCTAATTGGGCTTAGTGGTGTTTCAAGGATGTTTGATTTAGTTATGTTTATTTCTCTAATCCTTGTTTAATCAATATTTGATTTAGCCTGAGTCACCACTAAGCCCTTAAGGCCTATGTGAGTGTCTTAATTAGTTTTGAAAAAGGTTAAGCTTTAAGTGGTCATGATTCATGATTTGGATTTTATTTGAAAATCAAGGTAGTGGTATTAAATTGATTAATTATTGACTTCAAAAGTCATACCCCTAAGTCCAAGATCATTTAATTTTAATAAACTTCCAAATTTTAATAATTTAGAAATTTATTAATCTTAATTAAGAAAGTGAGATTGGTTTCTACCAATTAACCCCTTGTGTTTCAAGCATCAAATAAATTGATTAAGATCAGAGGTTACCCATTCCCCTCCTTGAATTAAGCCTAAATGATAATTAAGGCAAGATTTCCAAGTATACACATTTGCCCCTTATGCTCTAACACTTCATAATTTGTCAAATTCAATTCAAATGACTTTAAAATTTTTTTCCTACCACATTCATGGGTTAATTGAGACATCAAAGGAGTAATTGTGATTTTTCAAAATTTAATTTAATTTATGTAATTATTTTCATGCAAAAATATGATTTTTCAAAGAAAATTCCTAACTTGACCAAGCTAAATTCCAATCCCTTGAAATTTTTATTGAAGGTAGACCTAGACAAGATAAGCCTTTGGATCAAATTTTATAATTTTTTAAATTCTCTCTGATTTATTAGAATTATTTTAAGTTCTGGGTTATTTAATAAAAATAAAATATTTTAGGTGGTGAAAATTAAGTTTTTCATTTTTAAAAAATCTCTCTAAGGTAAGAGAACCTAGAGGAGTAAATTTTATATTTTTTTGATATTTTCTTTGATTTACTAGAATTATTTTACAGAAAAAACTCATTTTTAGCGTTTAAAGATTATTTTTAAGCTTTGAAATTAAAATATCTTTATGTAGAAAATCAGGGAAAATAATCTAATTGTTCCTAAGTGATTAGGAAGTAATTTAGAACATTTCCATGAGTTTTATTATTTTTATGATTTTCTAAATTTTTGATTATTTAAATGTTTAAAATAGGCTAAAAATCAAGTTTTTATTTTAAATATCATTTTATTTTTATAAAATACCCCTGATCACAGAGAACTTAAAAAAACTAAGTTTCATAATCTTTTGAGTTTTATTTTTATTTTTAAAAAATTATTTAAGTGTCAAAAGTGGTATTTATCTTTAAAAATCAACTTAAGTTATCAAATGAACTAAAAATATTTTGAAATTTTTATGATGAGTCCTCTGGATCATAATTCACAGTGGAGACCAAAAATCAATTCATTTAAATGTTTATATTTTCCAAAATTAATTGTTTTAGTAATTTAAAATTTGTAAAATTTAAGGGTATTTTAAATGACTTGACCCATGAAATTATTTCCAAAGGTTTCTCTAGTCATGGTGGACCTCATTTTAAATGACTTGACCCATGAAATTATTTCCAAAGGTTTCTCTAATCATGGTGGACCTTCCTTTAAATGACTTGACCCATGAAATTATTTCCAAAGGTTTCTCTAGTCATGGTGGACCTTTCAGTAGGATTTTTTAATTAATATTCTAATTTCCATGATTATTTTAAAGAAATAATGTGGAAGATCTTGAAAAATATGGATCTCTATATAGGAACCTCCTCTAACTTTAGAAAAATCAGAGGATGTTTCCCCTTACAGAGGCTACAACATGCCAAAATTTCAAGCCAAGGTGATGTATCAATATGTATGGAGAATCAAATGATCCTAAACAGTGTTTAATTAATTAAAAATAAAATATGCATCAAATAGACTTGAAATTTATCCCACATTATTCTCCTCTATTCACTAAGCAATAAGGTATTTTTATTTTATTTTTTTTATTTTTCTACACAAGGTTAAGAATTTTCTAAGTTAAGGGTATTTAAATAAATAAAAAAGCCCTATTTATCTATTTAAACCGCGCGTGCTGAATAGATCCTAGGCAGCTCCAAAGGCATGTGTGGCGCGCTCTGGTTGTGTGCCGCCATCTACGTAGCTTGCTGACTCGGCTCGCGGTTTATGTCCCGAAGTGCTGTCCGGCTCGATCTCCCCCATCCATTTGATACACGCTTGATCGAACGACTCCCCGTCATCATACCCGATAGAATGATCCCATGCCTGTCCACACTAAAACATTAAAATCTCAGCCTAGACTCAACCAAATCACTTTGAGTTTGATCCTCTGGACTCGTCTAAGTGAGACGAACACATCCATATGGTTAATATACCATGAAATCAAGCCTAGGTAAATAGAGAATCAAAATAAGCTCGGGAGGAGGAGAAGTTTTATACCTTTGCTCTGAGAAGGGAGGCTTCGATCATAGGTGCTTGGCACGTTTGTTGGGGTCCAAGGAGGCTAGGAATTGAGTCTTTGGTCTTGGTGTAAGGCCTATGTATGAATTCGACCAAGCTCAATTTCAGGTGTTGGTCTAGAGCTATGGTGGAGGCTATTTGAGAGGGTAAGTTGATGGGGATTTGTCTTCTCTTACTTTTGTGAAGGTGTGGGCACAAGCAATTGAAGTTTGGTGGAGTGTGGAGGTGTATTGGGTTCTGTCCTGGTTTCCAGCAAGGTTTCAAGCTCAAAATTGAGCTCCGGCAATGTGAATGGGTGAGGGAAAATGGTTGGAATGCACTGAGGGGATTTTAGGGAAGCTCTGTGTGAAGTTTGGAGAGGCCACTCTAAGAAAATTTAAGCACTCCTTCGATGGCCGTGGGAGGTGAGTTTTTATAAAAATGGCCATGGGGTGGCTCTCAGGGCATAAGTTTACCTCTCATGGTCGTGGGAGGTGAGTTTTTATAAAAATGGACATGGGGTGGCTCTCAGGGCACAAGTTTGGGTGCATTTCTTAGGTGAAGGGCAGAGGAGCTCTTCAATTTGATTTGGATGAGCTGGCCTCTAATCATGTGGCTCTTGGTTTTAGGCTTTTTTGGCCAGCCAGGCGGACGTGGCTAGGAGCTCAAGGAACCCAGAGGAATCCATCACAACAATTTAATGCAAATGTGCTTTGATTTGGCAANAATGGACCCGCTTCCCCCTCCTAACATGTTGGATACCTCAGAGGCTTATTAAACTTAATATTTTTCGCTTAGTGGAATCATCCTTAATTAAACTTTTAAGGACTCACCATAATATGACATAGGGTTAGGAAAATTTTGCCTCTCCTGCTCTTCCTGCCTTAACATGCATTTTAAGTTTCAGGTGGTGGAACGAGAAGACTCGCCAGATAAACTTTTACAGTTTTTCAGCGTTGTTTTTCTTGTACTTTCATACTGTACTTTTATACCTGCAAATTTGCATGCTAAACAACGATCTCACCCTGCATGAAAACTGAAACTATTAGGATAGCCACATAACCATACCCA
>JXCR01146706.1:566845-626710 GCA_002079205.1 Phalaenopsis hybrid cultivar
AATAGTCAACACACAACAAAAATTACTACCCTAGAATTTTCAAACAAACTACTAACAAAATACAACATCACAATACAATTAAATAAAATAAAAGTCTCACACATCACAAAATCCAAACCAATACACAAACATACATGTCTCAAGTCCAAAACTTAAAAACACATCACATCACATGTCTCAAGTCCAAACATAAAAATAAATAACACATTACAAGTCTCAAGTCCAAAGCACATAGTCTAACACATATTATAAACATAAAAATAATTCATTTAGTCCTCCTCCTCATCATCTTCAGAATCGCCACTATTCCAGACATTTGTAGGCTCATAATCAAGGTATCTAGGATATGGAGGAAATTGCACTCATGGGTTACACCTAATGAGGTTTTCTAGAGATGAATGAAATTTCTCTTCATAATCACTTTTTCTTCTATTATACCAATCAATATGATCTACAAAGATTTCTAAATTTCTTACCTTATCAGCGGTATAGTTGATATTATCCATCATCCTCTTTAATAATTAAGTTTGAGTTTCTGTGGATTCACCTCTAGAAGTAGATGGTCTTGAGGTAGATGCAGAAGAGGTAGAAGCAGCAGACGTTGCCATTCCATAACTCCTTGAAAATCCTCCTCTCCAGCAAAAAATAGATTACTCTGAATATGACTTCACATTAATACTAGTAGTTGGCTTCAAAGGCAATAGTACTTCCTCCCAGCTATCATATCTCACTCCAGCTTGCTCACATAAAGGAAAAATCAAGGAATCAAATCTCAGATCTGCAGTAGCAGCGGCAGTGGTAGAATTGATGATAGTCTGATAGATCAAAGCTACAATATTTTTAAGCTTGCCTTATTGAATACAATAGTTCAACGCCACTGTTGATCCCACTTTTGGTTGAGGTTTAGTTTTTTCCTTTTAGTAGCCTAAGGTCTAGCCATAAGATTTTCCTATTGACTATTCTTAGAAAACTAGACATGGAACCCTCACCATTCGAAGTTATACCATCTTCTTTACACAATTTAAAGTTCCACATGTTGGTCTCAACCTCTAGCATTTAGTAGGTGGGATCACTATGGGGGGAAACTCAGGCTGGCTCACCTTATGACTGTTGGACCTTAAGGTTAACCCTGGGTGTTGGTCTGGAACTAAGGCACTCACTACACTCATCTACACTCATATACACCCTCATTCACTCAAAACCCTAAACTTAAATTTTTAGCCTAGATCCCTTGATCTTTTGGGATACTCATGTAGATGATCCCCTAAACCTACTAGCCCAGGGATATGGTCTGGCTAGAACCACTACATAGAGGACCCAAAATGGGGTTTCCATTGGTCCAAGGCTATGGTTTGGCTAAGACCACTACGTAGAGGACCCAAAATGAGGTTTCCACTAGTCCATGGCTTGTTGGTGATGATTGGTACCTCAAATCTACCAAAATACCCATCTTGGCCTTTTACCCCTAAAACACCCCCAAATTACCAAAATACCCCTCTAGGAACCATAATTCCAAAAATTCCTAAAAAATCCCAATAAATCCCAAATATTCCTAATTTCATTTCTCTCAACTAACACATGACCCAATTTGACCATATTTAACCAAAACCCCCAAATTTTCTTTTAAGGGCCCAAATTCCCCAAATTCAATTCAAATGACCATCAACTTGACCTCAATTGACCTCAATTTCAATATTAAACTAAAATTAACTTTTGATATGATCAAATTAAACCAAATTAAAGCTCAATTGGTCCATGATTTAAACCCAATTTTGAGTTAGGTTAAAGCCCCAATTTTGACCATATGACATAATCTCACCAAAGTGAACTCATAACCTAGTCAATTGGCCCCAATTAATGTTTCAAAATCCTGATGACATTCCGATACATCAAAATCAACCATCAATTGACCTTGGTGAAGCCTCATATCCATTTTATTTTGGCCTAAATCCAAAATTCCCAAATTTAGCCCCAAATTGGCTAAGTCCCCACATTTCACCCAATTGATTGCCTCAACCTCCAAATTGGCATCCAATGCATGTTGCAAACTCTTCATGAGGCCCTATTGACCATTTACAACAATCAATTTTGACTTAGCCTGAGGCTAACCCAAGCTAGACCCAAGCCTAGCCCAACATAACCAAATTGATTAAAGTTTAAAATTCCCTCAAATTGACCCTTCAATTGAGCTCAAGACCTCTTCCATTCTTTACCAAAGTTGTTCCTTATGATAATCTACACCAAATGAAATATTTATTTGGGCCAATTGATATGAATATCCTAGCCTAAACCCAAGTTTTGGTCATTTGCAACCACTTGGACTCATGCACTAAATGTGACATAACCACCCTAAATTCACTAAATTAACTCCACCCCAGCCATTAGCTGGACTTAGTGACCAGTCCAAACACCATGAAACCACCTAAATGAAGCCATGGACCAAATATCCCCCAAATTAACGGATATTATTTCCAAAAAGCACATGCTTAAGTTATATTTGCCAAATCCAAGCACATTTGCATTAAATCAAACCTAGAGGCTTGCTCATCCATGTCAAATTGAAGAGCTCCTCTGCCCTCGATTTAAGCACCACAATGCACCTAAACTTGTGCCTTGAGAGCCACCCCATGGCCATTTTTATAAAAACTCACCTCCTACGGCCATGGGAGGTGTGCTAATCAGAGAGACCTCTCCAAACTTCACACAGAGCTTCCCTAAGATCCCCTCAGTGCATTCTATTTTCCCTCACCAATTCCCATTGCTGAAGCTCAATTTTGAGTTTAAAAGCTTGACAAAAACCAGGACAGAACCCAACACACCTCCACAGTCCACAAAACTCATATTAACTTCACCCACACCATCACAACAGTGAAAGAAGCCAAAACCCCATAAAATCCCCCTCCCACAGAGCCTCTACCATAGCTCTAAACCAACACCTAAATCCGGCCGTGATTGAATTCCTACTTAGGCCTTACACCAAGACTAGGGACTCAATCCCTAGCCTCCTTAGACCCCAACAAACGTACCGAACCCCTCTGATTGAAGCTTCAATTCTCAGAGCAAAGGTATAAAACCTCACCTCATCCTGAGCCTATTTTGATTCTCCATTTAATTAGGCTTAATTTAATTGCATGATTTTATAGATAGGTTCTTCTCACTTAGATGAGTCCATAGGATCAAACCCGAGGTGACTTGGTTGAGTATAGGCTAAGATCTTAGGGTTTTAGTGTGGATGGTCACGGGAACATTCTATTGGGGATGATGACGGGGAGCAGATCGATCGAGCGTGTATCAAACGAACGAAAGAGATCGAGCCGGACGACGCTTCGGGACATAAACCGTGGGCCGAGTCAACAGCTACATGGATGGCGACGTCTAACCAGAGCGCGCCACGCATGCCCTCAGAGCTGCCTAGGATCTAGTCAGCACACGCGGTTTAAATAAATAAATAGGGCTTTTTCTTATTTATTTAAATACCCTTAACTTAGAAAATTCATAACTTTGTGGGAAAAATCACAAAAATAAAATAAAAATATCCTCTTGCTCAGAGAATATAGGAGAACAATGTGGAATAAATTTCAAGACCATTTTATGAAAATTTTATTTTTAATTAATTAAACACTTTTTTGAATCATTTAATTCTCCATGCATATTGGCACATCACCCTGGCTTGAAATTTTGGCATATTGTAGGCTCTCTCAAGGGAGATATTTTCAGAGTTTTCCAAAGTGAGAGAAGGTTTCTATACAGAGATCCATTTTTTTCAAGTTATTCCGCACAATTTCTTTAAAATAATCATGGAAATTAGCATATTGATTAGAAAATCCTAAGAAAATTTTGGAAGGTCTACCATGACCAGAGAAACCTTTGAAAATAATTTCATGGGTCAGGTCATTTAAAACATCCTTAAATTTTCCAAATACTAAATCACTCAGAAAAACCTTTGGAAATAATTTTATGGGTCAAGTCATTTAAAATGCACTTAAATTTTGCAAATACCATGAAAATTAGCATATTGATTATAAAATTCTAAGAAAATTTTGGAAGGTCCACCATGACTAGAGAAGAAAATCCTAAAAAAATTTTGGAAGGTCCACCATGACTAGAGAAACCTTTGGAAATAATTTCAGTGAACTTAAATTTTGCAAACACTAAATCACTAAGATAATTAATTTTGGAAAATATAAACATTGTCTTTAAATTTTACAAACACTAAATCACTAAGATAATTAATTTTGGAAAATTTAAACATTTATCTTAAATTTTACAAACACTAAATCACTAAGATTATTAATTTTGGAAAATATAAACATTTAAAAAAGATATTTAATTTTGGAGAATAAAAATGTTTAAATGACTTGATTTTTTATCTCCATTGTGGTTTATGATCCAGAGAACTCATCATAAAAATTTCAAAATATTTGAGTTCATTTGACAACTTTAAGTTGATTTTTAAAGATAAATATGACTTTTGACACTTAAATGAATTTTAAAAAATCAAAATAAAACTCAAAAAATTATGAAACTTAGTTTTTTGAGTTCTCTTTGATCAAGGATATTTTATAAAAATAAAATTATATTTAAAATAAAAAACTTGATTTTTAGCCTATTTTAAAATATTTAAATAATTAAAAATTCATAAAAACCACAAAAATAAATAAAACTCATAGAAATGTTCTAAATTGTCTCCTAATCACTTAGGAATAATTAGAATATTTTTACTGATTTTCAAAATAAAGATATTGAATTTCAAAGCTTAAAAATAATTTTTAAAGGCTAAAAATGAGTTTTCACTAAAATAATTGCAATAAATCAAAGAAAATTCAAAAAATTATAAAATTTGCTCTTTTGAGTCCTATGAACTTATGGAGATTTTTCAAAAATGAGTTTTCACCACCTAAAATATTTTATTTTTATTAAATAACCCAGAACTTAAAATAATTCTAATAAATCACAGAGAATTCAAAAAATCATGAAATTTGGTTCAAAGGTTTAGCTAGTCCAGGTCTACCTCCAGTAAGAATTTCATGGGATTACAATTTACCTTGGTCAAGTTAGGAATTTTCTTTGAAAAATCCTATTTTTGCATTAAAATAATTATATAAATTAAATTAAAATCTGTAAAAATCACATTTTCTCCTCTGATGTTTTAATTGACCCATGAATGAGGTAGGATAAAAACTTCAAAGTCATTTTTTTGCATTAAAATAATTATATAAATTAAATTAAATTTTGAAAAATCACATTTTCTCCTCTCATGTCTTAATTGACTTATTAATGAGGTATAATAAAAATTTCAAAGTGATTTGAATTGAATTTGACAAATTATGAGGGGTTAGAGCCTTGGGGGCAAATGGCTAATTTTGGAAATTTAGCATTATTTAACATTTAGGCTTAAGTCAAGGAGGGGAGTGGGCTTATCTTAATCTATTTATTTGATGCTTGAAACACAAGGGGTCAATTGGTAGAAACCAATCCAACTTTCTTAATTAAGTTAATAAATTTCTAAAACATTAAAAATTTGGAAGTTTGTTAAAATTAAATAATCATGGACTTAGGGGTTATGACTTTTGAAGTTAATAATTAATCAATCTAATACCCCTATTTTGATTTTCAAATAAAATCCAAAACATGAATCATGACCACTTAAGGTTTAATCCTTTTCAAAACTAATTAAGACACTTAACTAGGCCTTAAGTGCTTAGTGGTGGCTTACGCTACATCAAAATTGACTAAATGAGGATTAGAGAAATAAACATAATTAAATCAAACATCCTTAAAACACCACTAAGCCCAATTATGATTAAAAATTTGGCTAAGTGTTCAAATTACACTAACCTCCCCTTCAAGGGAATTTACTCGCATAATTTTCAAATTAAATGATAAATGATAATTACCCCTTTCATAGGGATAATTGAGACTTCAAGGTTCACTGAGCATTAAGGGTATTTATAGGATGAATTATTAAGAAATATAATAAGTTCAAAAAGAACTCGGGATTTTCCACCAGGCAGCGAGAATGTAGCATGGACCTGCTTCTTTCTCTAGATCTGTTGGACATCTCAGAGATCTACTAAACTTAATATATCCTGCTTGATAAAGTCATCCTTAATTAAACTTCTAAGGACCCGCCAAGATATGACATAGGGTTAGAAAAATTATCAGAATTCTACTTTTTCTGCTCTTCATAAATGCCCTCACATGCATTTTTAAGTTTCAGGTGGTGGAACGAGAAGACTCGCCAGATACGCTTTTATAATTTATAGTACCGTCTTTCTTCTGCCTTTTCCTTACATGTTTCATGCTTGCATTTACCTACATAAACTTGCATGTTAACCATAACCATAACCCGAAACCAAAATTAAAATCAACCAAGATAAAACTCACCGCCACAACATTCAAAATATAGAACAACTCAAAATTTAATCACAAACATCACACAAAACCACAAATTCAACTAAATTAAGATGTCTCTATCGGATGATCGGGAATCCCTCGGAGGAGATAACCTATGATTGCTAACGAGGCTTCCCACGATTTAAATGAAATTATGGAACTCATTAAGTTGAGTTTGGTAAGTTCATTTGGACTCAGTAAATCCAATAGAAAATAGTGGTGTTGAAATGAGGGAACCGTATGATTCTAACCGGCGTCGCTCTAATCAACTTTAATATGCCCTCATAAAATTTAAAGAACTTCAACCATAGGGCCACCTGATTGGACATTATAACTTGACACACTAGATAACTCAAACTAGTCGTGACAAGGAGCTTAGAGCTAGCATGGTGGGCAGCATGGCCATCTTCAACAACAAAATCTGTCTTCCCCAGCTAAATCAATCTTCCTTCCTTAGACTTAAACAAAAAAGTCATAGGACTTCGAGGTTGCTTGCTTATGCAACGTAAAATACTCACCTTATCTTTAGGCCTTTGTACAGCCCTACTATACAATATAAGCCCTAACTCGTCTTATCTTATCTTTAGGACTTTGCATAGCCCTGCTATACAATATAAGCCCTAACTCATCTTAGGATTCTGAGGTTGTTGTTTGTCAATCATCTTTAGGCCTTTGCATAGTCCTGCTATACAATATAAGCCCTAACTCGTCTTAGGATTCGCTAAACCAATCTTCCTTCCTTAGATATAAACAACAAAGCCATAGGACTTCAAGGTTGCTTGCTTATGCAACGTAAATCCTCACCTTATTAAAGCCATAAGACTTCGAGGTTGCTTGCTTATGCAACGTAAATCCTCACCTTATCTTTAGGCTAAATACATAGGACTTCGAGGTTGCTTGCTTATGCAACGTAAATCCTCACCTTATCTTTAGGCTTTTGTGTAGCCCTGCTATACAATATAAGCCCTAACTCATCTTAGGATTCCGAGGTTATCATTTGTCACGACCTAAATCCTCACATCTTTCAGGCTATTTGGGACTTTGAGGTTGCTTGCTTATGCAACGTAAATCCTCACCTTATCTTTAGGCCTTTGTATCCTGCTATATAATATAAGCCCTAACTCGTCTTAGGATTCTGAAGTTGTCGTTTGTCACGACCTAGTGTTATACAATATAAGCCCTAACTCGTCTTAGGATTCCGAGGTTGTCGTTTGTAACGACCTAACCTCGAGGTTGCTTTCTTATGCAACGTAAATCCTCACCTTATCTTTAGGCCTTTGCATAGCCCTTTTTTCTTGCTTATGCAACGTAAATCCTCACCTTATCTTTAGGCCTTTGCATAGCCCTGCTATTCTCATGCAACGTAAATCCTCACCTTATCTTTAGGCCTTTGCATAGCCCTGCTATACAATATACTCTTAAATCATCTTAGGATTTTGAGGTTGTCGTTTGTCACGACCTAAATCCTCACATCTTCCAGGCTATACCGTCTTAGGATTCCGAGGTTGTCGTTTGTCACGACCTAAATCCTCACATCTTCCAGGCTATACATCTTAGGATTCCGAGGTTGTCGTTTATCATGACCTAAATCCTCACATCTTCCAGGCTATTTGATCTTAGGATTCTGAGGTTGTCGTTCGTCACGACCTAAATCCTCACATCTTCCAAGCTATTTGATCTTAGGATTCTGAGGTTGTCGTCCGTCATGACCTAAATCCTCACATCTTCCAGGCTATTTGTGTATTTCGAGGTTGTCGTTTTTCATGACCTAAATCCTCACTTTTTTCAGGCTATTTGTGTGATAGTTTCACACGAATGTAACCACTAACTAATAAAATTGGCAAGATGAAACACCTAAATATTTCTCCTCAAAACTGAAGCCAAACATTAGGATAGCTTGGGAAGTCACCGGTGTTCTCCTCTGGATCCATGACATCCCCTAGTTCTACCTCATTTGGACTCTACAATAAAATGTTCCAAATTTAAACCAATCCCCTTTCACACCTCTATGTACGATTTTGTTGAAGAGTCCTACCCTTTGAAATTCCTTGAAGATAATTTTTCTTGATTTTTATTCGAGAGTTTTCTTAGGTGACTTTGGTCATTTAAGATGTAATTAACTATAGGGGTTTGCCCTTATAGAAAGGGAGTCTTCTTAAGTGACTTTGGTCATTTAAGATGTAATTAACTATAGGGGCTTGCTCTTATAGAAGTTTTCTTAGGTGACTTTGGTCATCTAAGATGTAATTAACTATAGGGGCTTGCCCTTATAGATCTTCTTAGGTGACTTTGGTCATTTAAGATGTAATTAACTATAGGGGCATGCCCTTATAGGAATTTTTAAGTGACTTTGGTCATTTAAGATGTAATTAACTATAGGGCCTTTTCCTTATAGGAAGCATGTCTAAACCCATATTAATATAAACCCTATTTAATCTTTTTTATTAAATGGGGTAACTTGTCGGCAAATACAAAGGTTTCGCAGACCAAACGGACGTCATACTTTCCTTAGTTTATTTGATCNTGTATTTTTGATAAAACCCTCATTTTGGGTTCTTATGTATTGGTTTTAGTCAGGATATTATGAGGATATTGTGTAGCTTAACTTTAAACCAACACCCAGGGTCAATCCTAAGGCCAAGTAGTCCTATAGGAACTCCTCTTGAATTCTCTTATAATGATCTTACCTACTAAATGCTAGAGGTTAAGACCAATTTGTGGAACTTCAAGTTGAGTAAAGAGAAGAGTTTTGAATTTCTAATGGTGAGGGTACCTTTTCTAGTTTTCTAAGACTAGTCAATAGGAAAGTCCTATGGCAAGACCTCGGCTACTAAAGAAGTTTTCTAGACCTCAACCAAAAGTGAGGTCAACAACCCTATTCAATCCTTTATATTAAATATGGGAAGTTGTCAGCAAATACAAAGGTTTCGCAGACCAAGCAAACGTCATACTTTCCTTAGTTTATTTGATCGAGCCTCATCCTCAAGTCTTGTGTTTATCCGATGTCATACTTTCCTTAGTTTATTTGATCGAGTCTCATCCTCAAGTCTTGTGTTTATCCTTTAGGATAGATACAGGATTTGAGGTACAGTGCTTTTTCATTTTAAACTATGAAAAATATGGGGTCTAACGGACCTCATACTTTTCTTAGTTTATTTGATCGAGCCTCATCCTCAAGTCTTGTGTTTATCCTTCGGGATCCCTTAGTTTATTTGATCGAGCCTCATCCTCAAGTCTTGTGTTTATCCTTCGGGATAGATACAAATTTGAGGTACAATGCTCTTTCATTTTAAACTATGAAAAATATGGGGTCAGTTTGATTTCATACGTCCTTCCGAAGCGAGCGACGGGATTTCAATTTCGGTGACGGATAGCTTCTTACGGGCAACTTCCCTCCAACCCTGAAATAACGCCGACAGCTTCTGGCGACTCTGTTGGGGATGTACTTTTCTCTCCATACAAATCAATAAATATTATTTTCACACACCGGCAATGTGTCCATGTCCCTCTTGGACCAAATTACCCTTCTTCCGTTGACATACTTGAAAGTACAACCAACTCCTTGGATATTAGGACTAGCTGTTCAACCATCTTTGAATAGGGGGGTTCAGAAGGCCATTAAGGACTCTTTAAATTTTTATATGGGGTCGAATCCCCAATAGGTTGTTGGTGGACTGATTCTACCTGGGCATTTTCTGCCACTAATTGTGTCCCGCACTGGGTCCTAAAATTTCATTACATCTCCCTTCCAAATTTGATTTGCTATTTCGCAAATTAAACCAAATCATGTTGTGCTGCGCGCACTTTGAAATTTTCTTATATTAATTAAATTTAACACCTTTTTAAAAAAAGATGTTAAAAAATACCCATAAATTAAGACCCCCCGGTCTACAAATCAACCTCTATTTTCAGTGCTTGCACTAAAGATTACGAGGTTTTCTTAGTCATATAGCTATCCCTAAAACTTTCTATTTTAAAGCCCGCTGCAATGGCCTACCCAATGCTGACCTTTTCCTGCAATATGCCAAGGAATCGCAGTGCCCGTAACGTCGCTCCCACCATCAAATTCAGAGCTGGATTTGAAGACCTCGAGGTTATCCTTGGGAAAGCCCCATTCGTGGTAATGAAGATTGCTGCTCCGGAAATGCAGGAACCTTTTGCAGAATTCAGTATGAACTGCCTTCAGAACTTTCCTGCCTGTAAGAAGGCTAAAGCTACTACCGTCGTGACACCCGTCAAACCTGTTATCCCCGTTGTTGCTAAGGGGAAAGAAGTGATGGTCGTTGAAGTCCAGACTGAGGGATTAACTTTCCCACCACCCGTGTTTGAAATCGGGTCGAGCACAAGGACTGTACCACTAACCCAAACTCAGAGGAGGAACCGCAATAGCAGAGTTTGGAGGGCCATCAAAGCTCAGACTCCTGAGAACACATCCGTTGAAGAGGAGCTGCATCAAATTGAAGAGGTGTTACCAGAAATTTATCCACTCCTACGAGGGAGTAGATTCCATCCTCTGACAGATACTGATGGGGAAATTTACCCACTCCTGCGAGGGAGTAGATTCCATCCTCTGACAGATACTGATGGATATGAGAGTATCCAGAAGATTGTAGTCGCATTACCATCACTCCGTGGACACAGTGAGGAGGGAAAGAAATTCATTCCCATCACCCGAGTTAGTGCAGTCTTCAGAAGGCTTGCTACTAAAGAAGGATGTTCTGATAGTGAGTTACTTAAATGAGTGGGACATGTGATTTCTGCTCATATGAAACAAGAAAATTTGATGGATGTTAAGTTTGTTAGAAAGTCTCACAAGTTGACTGAAAAGTCAGCTACCCGTATTCTTATCTAGTTCAATTTGGGAAACCGAGTTGATACTACTATAGTCACCACCGATCGTACGACCACCAGAACCGAAGGTTGCCGACTGATTAAGTCGAGACTAGGTCCGAAAATCATACCTGTCCTTCCTGCAATTTCGGAAAGAAAAACAAGACGATTACCTGACACTGTAGCCGGTCTACACCACAGGGAGCATACCTTTTGTCGACATACCAATGTCTCTACTAAGACATCCCATACCGAGACATTATCGTCGAAGAGGAAAAGGGTATGGGTACCCATGGTCGCTGCACCGGCACAGTTCAGTGAGCCTGCAAGACAGGAAGTAAAACCAGTGCTTGAAATATCTGACATCATCGCGACAATAGCCAGCGAGATGGAGGAACAAGTAGAGGATGTTCATCAAGGTCCTCTAGATCTTAAATCAATCAAGGAATCGATAATGGAGGAAAAAGTTGAGAAACTCAGGATCGATATTTCTGAGTTAGCTCGAGACCACAGAGTTTCCTTCAATAGTGACAATGAAGATTTTGATTACAGTGATAACTTGGAGGAGGATTGCATGGATGTCCATGTAATCAAAACCAGAGCTACCACATCTGCGCGCGAGCCCAACCCCACATCAAAAAGAATGCCGTAGATGAGCTGCGTAGGGTTATCCTCCTAAGGGATGAACAAGTCAGTCTACTAGATAAAAGAATAGAAAAGATGACTACAGCTATGACTGTCATGGCGACCATTCAGGGGCAATCACAGGCACCAAGATTGTCTTCTCGAGAGATTAATCAGCTAGAAATCATACACATCACAGATGAAAGAAGGGAGGCTACTTCAGCAGAAAAAGATGAACAACCAAAGAAGGATTCTCCATCAGGTGCCATGTCAGAAAAATAGTTCAAGCAAATGGTTGAACAAGTACGGGATGCCTTAGCCCAGTCCAAGGGTAGACCGTACCTGGAGGAGTTCGATTCCATCCCTGTCCTCAAGGGTTTTGTGGCCCAAAACTTCAAGATATTTGATGGGACTGGAAATCCCAGACAGCACATAGCACATTTATGAGCCAGTTATGACAACACGAGGAATAATGAAGCTCTACTCTGCCAGCAGCTCGTCAGGGATTGCTTTTAACTGGTACGCTGACCTACCTAACGGGTCAGTTAAAACATTTTCTGAGTTGGAATAGTTATTTATGAAAAGATTTGTCAGGGTACAACATCATGTGTCTATTGGAGAGCTCATGATGGAGAAGCAGAAGCCCAATGAAACCTTGGCAGACTATATTTTGAGGTGGAGAAACCTTAGCATGAAATGTGAACCTCAGCTACGGAAACATCAAGCGACTGAGATTTTACTCAAAAGCGTTCATGAGCCAGTAGATTTCATGCTTATTGGACTCACGATCAAATCCTTTTAGAAGCTACTCAATAAAGCCAACACTCTTCAAGAAGAAATAAAGCACATGGAGCCGCATGAAAAGGCTAAGGTGACCAGAGTGTACAAAAAGAAATTACTAGTAGTCACAACTGTTGACAAAGGAAAGCAGCTGATAAAGGTATATGTAGAAGAGCATCACCAGTCTTCATCATAGTACTCTCAGAAACAGAGCAGTCAATCCAACCAACGGCCGTCTCAGGAGGGATCACCTCGAACAGCAGGTAAAAGAATATCCCTGTTAGAGCGATAAAAAGTTGTGTATTCCTTCAAGGATGAAGTTTTACCTAAAATATTCAAAAGCTTGATGAACAAACCAGTATTCAAACTACCTGATTCAAAGAAACTCGAAGAGGTAGATAAGAAGAATGAAACAAATTGTTGCCCATACCACTGGTTGCTTGGGCACACTATAGAGAAGTGTTTCATCTTTAAATACTGGCTCGAGAAGAGCCTCAAGGAAGAGAATATAACAATCTCAAAGGAGTATTTGAGAGAACCTGAAAAAGGTTCCATAAACATGGTTTCAGCTGAGTCAATCTCTTTGTTCGACCCGTATACTAGAACAGATGGATAATTTCCTCATGGATGTGGCACTTTAAACACTCAAAGTCATTTGAGTTGTGGTTAATGAGTTATGAGGTGAAGTGCACCAAGGGCAAAATAGTCTTTTTAAACTTTGGTGCCTTAATCAAACATGCTTGGATGATTGAAATACAATGAGATTAAAGGGTAGAAACTCACTCACTACCCTTGCACAGCATCAACAAAATAATAATTCTCCTAATCTTCATGATTTGGAAGTTGACTGAGATCACACGATTCTTAAGTGATGGGCTTAAGATAGAAAATATGATAATTTAATTTTCTCAAGCCAAAATTTAAGGATGACATTCAATAAGAATACATATCACTTAAATCAAAATTTTGATGCTCACCATTTCACCTATCATGATTACTAAAGGCTTTGTAGTGACCTAGGCTCAATGTTTAAATTCAATTGATCGTATTTATAAGATAACATGATTGGTGATTAACATCTTTAAACACTACAAGCCTTACTTTAATTGTGGGCACAATAATCCTTAAATGACCTAAACTTGCCTTAGGGGTACCCACTCACATAACCTTTAAAAAAAACATCAATTGATTAATTGGGTATCCTATTCTCGGGATAATTAAATTGTTAAGTTTCATTAAGAAACGGGGTAGTCACACTTTGACCTCAGATAATTAATGGAAAAATATGATAAGTTTAAAATGAACTCGAAATATTTCAAGAGATCTTCAAAATGGTCCAAGATCGTTCCTCGAGCATTTTTGAAATCTATTGGACATTTTGAAGGGCAAATTGAACTTGCCATATTTTAGTCTAAAATCATTTACTAGGATCGTCTGAGATTCAATAAAATTATAACATGAGGTTTGATAGTTAAACCTTCGACTACTCCTGCAATTTAAATTCCTTGCAAAACTATATAATTGTCTTGCAAATATTAACCTTTCAGGTGGTGGAACGAGAAAAATCAACAGATAAACTCTTAAATAAATGCATTTACCTTTCTGTGCTACTTGTCTCGAGCTTGCAAGTTAAACAATGATGTCACCCTGCATGAAAACCAAAACTTCTAGGATAGATATAAAACCGAAAGCAAAACTAAAATTAACCAAGATATAGATCACCGCAAAAACATTTAAAATATAAGAAAACTCAAAATTTAATGAAAAAAAACCTCACAAAATAATAAATGCAACTAAATTAAAACGTCTCTATTGGATGATCGAGAATCCTTTAGAGGAGGTAATCTACGGTTGCTAACGAGATTTCCCATAGTTTAAATGAAGGTATGGAACTCATTATGTTGAGTTTAGTAAATTCATTTGGACTAAGTGAATCTGAAACAAAATAGTGGTGTCGGAATAAGGGAACCGTAGGAACCTAACCGGTGTAGCTTTAATTAACTTTAATAGGCCCCACTAAATTTAAAGAGCCATGACCATAGGAACATTTGATTTGACATCATAATGTGACACATTAGAAAACTTAAACTCAACATGGCGAGGAGCTTAGAGCTAGCATTGTGAAAAGCACGACCATCTTCAAAAGCAAAACATTTCCTCTTCAGCTAAACCACTTTTTGGAATTAAACAATAAGCCATAGGACTTTGAGGTTGTTTGCTTAAGCAACATAAATCCTCCACTTATTGTTAGACCTTTTGTATAGCTCTGTTGTACAACATAAGCCCTAAATCTTCTTAGGATTCTGAGGTTTTCATTTGTCATGACTTAAATCCTCACTTCTTTCGTTCATTTGTGTGATCGTTTCACATCAATGTAAGTCCTAAACAATTAAAAATGACAGGATGAAATATCTAAATATTTATCTTCAAATTTGAAATGAAACATTAGGATAGTTTGAGAAGTCACCAAGGTTTTCCTCGTGATCTTGACATCCTTTAGTTCTTCCTCCTTTGGATTCTACAATAAAATGTTCCAATTTTGAGTCATTCCTCCTTCACACCTCTTTGTCCGATGTCATTAAAAAGTCCTATCCTTTTGACTTCTTTGAAGATAATATTCCCTGATTTTTATCGAGAGTTTTCTTAGGTGACTTTTGTTATCTAAGATGTAATTAACTATAGGGGCTTGCCTTTATAGGAAACTTTTTCAAACCCATCTTAATATAAACCCTATTTAACTCTTCGTGCTGAATAGGAAAACTTTTTGTCAAAGAAAATGGTTTTCGCCAATCAAATGGATGTCATGTATTTCTTAGTTTATTTGATGGAGTCTCACCCTCGTGTTTTGCGTTTATCTTTAGGGATAGATACATGGTTTGAGGTATAGTGCTCTTTCATTTTGAAATATGAAAGATATGGGATAATTTTGATTCATATTTTTATAAGCTTATATATCTATATGTAAATTAAACACCTTTTTGAAGCAGGCGACGGGATTCCGATTTGGGCTGCCGACAGCTTCCAATGGGCAAGTTCACAATAAAATAGTGTCGAAACCTTCTAAAGACTCCTCTAAGCATTAGCTTTTCTCTCCTTATTAATCATGAAGTATTGTCTTCATACATCAATAATGGCTTCATGTCCCTCATGAACTAGGTTACCCTTCTTCTGTTGACATACTTCACCCATTTCTTTCTTGGGTAAGTACAGTCAACTCTTTTGGACTTCAGGATCATTTGTTCAATCACCCTTGAACAGAAAGGTTCAAGAGGCCATTAAGGAATTTTTAATCTTTGTGTGTGGTCAGACCCCCAATAGGTTTTTTGGTGCACTAGTTCCACCTAGGGTTTGTGCATTGTAAGGTTGGTCCCGCACTGGGTCTTGAACTTCACTTCTTCCTTCCGAGTTTGAATTGCTATTTTGCAAATTAAATTGGATCGTGTCATGCTACAAATGCTCTTCAATTTTTCTTTTATTAATTAAATCTTTCTACTTTCAAATTATTTTTAATAAAATTTAAAATTTCCACAAATTAAATAAATACTCACCCGATCTACAAATCAACCTCTGTTAATTTTAGTGCTCACACTAAGATTACAAGGTTTTGGCCAAATAGCTAACCCCAGAGCTTTATTTTTTATTTTTTTTGAAGCTACTGCAATGGCGTTCCCAACACTTACTTTCTCGTGCAATCTGCTGACAAGCCGTGATGCCCGCAATGTCGCCCCTACCATCAAGTTCAGAGTGAGATTTGAAGATCTCTAGGTCATTTTCAGGAAATCCCCATTCGTCATGATGAAAGTCGCCACTCCAAAGGTTCAAGAGCCATCAACCGAGTTTAACTTGAACTTCCCCCAAGACTTCCCTTTTTACAAGAAGGACAAAACTACTACGACCGTGGCACTTACCAAGCTCGTTGTTCCTGTTTCTGCTAAGGGAAAAGATGTTATGATTCTTGAAGACCTGTCGGCGTTATTTCAGTTTGGTTTGGGGTTGCCTGTAAGAAGCTGTCTGTCATCGAAATTGAAATCCCGTCACCCGCTTCAGAAGGATGTTGAAGTATGAAATCAAATTGACCCCATATTTTTCATAGTTTAAAATGAAAGAGCNGATTTCGGCTGAGCCAATTTCTCTGATTGATCCATATATTGGAGAAGATGGATGGACTACGACTTGAGATAAGCTCAAGAGGATCCTAAACAAAATACAATATTCATCAAAATAATCTTCTGCATATACCGAAAAAGATGGATGGAATGAAGTTTGGAGAAAATCATCCAAGAAAATATTGAATCAAATCTAGAATGCTTCAAAACAAGCCTCCGTTAAGAGTCTTCAGTCTGCTAAGCCCGAGATGAAGATTTTAGTAGGAGATTCATTGTTGTTAAAGAAAAAGAAGAAGAAGAATACCACTATGAAGGTTGATAGGACAGGCGTGTCAACGCTATTTTGTGTTGGAGGGCAGTTGCCCGTAAGAAGCTGCCGGTCGCCAGAATCAAAATCTTGTCGCCCGCTTCGGAAGGACGTTGAATTATGAAATCAAACTGACCCCATATTTTTTATAGTTTAAAATGAAGGAGCACTACACCTCAAACCCTGTATCTATCCCAAAGGATAAACACAAGACTTGAGGATGAGGCTCGATCAAATAAACTAAAAAAGTATGAAGTCTATTTGGTCTGTGAAACCTTTTTATTTGCCGACAAGTTCCTCTATTTAATATAAAGAATTAAATAGGGTTTATATTAATGCTGGGTTTGGACATGCTTCCTATAAGGGCAAGCCCCTATAGTTAATTACATCTTAAATGACCAAAGNATCTTAAAGGATAAACACAAGACTTGAGGATGAGGCTCGATCAAATAAACTAACGAAAGTATGACGTCCATTTGGTCTGCAAAACCTTTGTACTTGCCGACAAGTTCCCCTATTTAATATAAAGGATTATATAGGGTTTATATTAAGCTGGGTTCGGACATGCTTCCTANGGGTTGGTTTGTGGAGTTGCCTGTAAGAAGCTATTGGTCATCGGAATCGAAATCCCGTCACCCGCTTTGGAAGGACGTTGAAGTTTGAAATCAAACTGACCCCATATTTTTCATAGTTTAAAAAGAAAGAGCAATGTACCTTAAATCCTGTATCTATCCCGAAGGATAAACACAAGACTTGAGGATGAGACTCGATCAAATAAAGGATCCTGTATCTATCCCAAAGGATAAACACAAGACTTGAGGATGAGGCTCGATCAAATAAACTCCTATATCTATCCCGAAGGATAAACACAAGACTTGAGGATGAGGCTCGATCAAATAAACTAAGATATATGACGTCTGTTTGGTCTGCGAAACCTTTGTATTTGCCGACAAGTTCCCCTATTTAATATATATGCATCAGTTTGGTCTACGAAACCATTGTATTTGGCCACAAGTTCCACTATTTAATATAAGGATTAAATAGGGTTTATATTAAGCTGGGTTCGGACATGCTTCCTATAANAAATTTAGATCTTATTTAATTGGAACTAATTGTATAGTGCATACAAATCATTATGCTATTAAATACTTGATACAAAAGAAGGATACTAAACTAAGATTAATTAGATGGATACTTCTATTGCAAGAGTTTGATTTTACCGTGATTGATAGAAAGGGTTTAGAATAGAAATAGAAATATTAACTAAAAAATGATAATCAAATAACTGATCATTTGTCTAGAATAGAAATAGAAATATTAACTAATTTTGGAAGTAAAATTTTAGAAAATTTCTCTCATGAACATTTATATATTATTGATGAAATGGATGTACCGTGGTATGCTAATATAGTAAACTATATTGTAAGTGACATTTTATCATCTGATATCAAGAATCCAAAATTAAAGATATTTATTTATGATTTGAAAGACTATTTTTGGGATGAGCATATTTATAAAAAACAATATAAATTTTTAATTATTAGAAGATGTGTGCCTTATGAAGAAACTCAACAGATAATTGAAAGATGCCATGATTCTGAATTTGGAGGACACTTTGGAATAAATAGAACTGCATATAAAATTTTGCAAGCTGGATTTTATTGGTCTACTATTTTTAGAGATGTTAATGAATATATTAAAACATGCGATAGATGTCAACGAGTAGGAAATATTTCCAGAAGAGATGAAATGCCTCTAATTTACATATTAGAAGTTAAAATTTTTGATGTGTGGGGATTAGACTTTTTGAGGCCATTTATGCCTTCATTTGAAAATTTATATAAATTACTTGTTGTTGATTATATGTCTAAGTGGATTGAAGTTATTGATGTGCTTAGATGTGACACTCGGAGTGTTTCTATATTTTTAATTAAAATATTTTTACAAGATACGGAATACCGAGAGTAATCATTACTGATGGAGGTTCTCATTTCAGGAATAAGAGAATCAAAATATTAATCAAGAAATATGATATAATGCATAGATTCTCTACTGCATATCATCCTCAAACTAGTGGTCTAGTAGAAATATTGAATCGTGAAGGTAAACACATTTTAAAAAAAGTTATAAATCCTTATAAATTGGATTGGTCTGCTCAACTATATACTGTATTATGGGCATACATAACTGCTTATAAAACTCTTATAAGAATGTCCCCATATAGATTGATTTTTGGAAAAACATGTCATTTATTAGTAAAATTGGAACGTAAAGCAATTTAGCTATTAAAGAATTTAATTTTAATTTAAAGGATGCTAGTGAAAAATGGTTTTTGCAACTTAATGAACTTGGGGAGATTAGAAATGAAACATATGATAATGCAAAAATATATAAAGAGAAAATGAAAATATTGCATGATGGTAAGATTGTTAAGAAGAAATTTGAACCTGGACACGAAGTTCTACTATATAATACAAGATTGAGATTATTTCTAGGAAAACTAAAATCTAGATGGTTAGGATCATTTAAATTAATTAAAGTCAATCATTATGAAACTGTTGTTATTAAAGATCCTAACACTGGAAAGATATTAAAGTTAATGGGCATCATTTGAAACATTATTATGAAGGGCACATACCTCAATTTAAAGAAGTTTTAATGTTAAGTCAACTCAAATAAATAAATGGAATGTTGGCTGACGAGGTTAAACTAAGCGCTTTGTGGGAGGTAACCCATACTTATATTATTATTTATTACTATTTAGTTTGTTAAGTGTCTTATATATTAGTAGATAATAATCCTACACAATTAAATTTATTATAAATTAAATCAAATATTGGTATTGGAGAAAATTTGGAATCAAATTGAGTAAAAAGAATAAAAATCGTAATTTTGGCCACTGGCTCCGATGACGCCCTAGATAACGGACATCAGTGCCGGCAACATCAATGGCGCCGAGTGCGGTTGGACTGTTTTAGATGACTTTTGGCGAGTTTTGACGCGATTTCACTTCATAATAACCATTGGGATGAGTTTAAAAAGGCCTTTTCTGCGTTATTTCGGGCTGGTTTCAAGCTCAAAATTGAGCTCCGACAATGGGAATCGGTGAGGGA
Source organism: Phalaenopsis hybrid cultivar (assembly GCA_002079205.1). Taxonomy (NCBI): domain Eukaryota; kingdom Viridiplantae; phylum Streptophyta; class Magnoliopsida; order Asparagales; family Orchidaceae; genus Phalaenopsis; species Phalaenopsis hybrid cultivar. Next base: position 587,002 of record JXCR01146706.1, read on the forward strand.
AAATGGTTGGAATGCACTGAGGGGATCTTAGGGAAGCTCTGTGTGAAGTTTGGAGAGACCTCTCTAAGAAAATTTGAGCACACCTCCCATGGACGTCGGAGGTGAGTTTTTATAAAAATGGTCATGGGGTGGCTCTCAGGGCATAAGTTTGGGTGCATTAGTGCTTAGGTGGAGGGCAGAGGAGCTTTCAATTTGATTTGGATGAGCTGGCCCTATAGGTTTGATTTGGGTGAGGTGTCATGGGAGTGGCTCTCATTTTTGGGCTTTTCCGGCCACTAGGCTGGCTGACGGCCAGGGGGAGGTGGCTGGAGCTCAGGGAACCCAAAGGAATCCATCACAACAATTTAATGCAAATGTTCTTTGATTTGGCAAAGATATCNAGGAGTTGAGTTTTTATAAAAATGGCTATGGGGTGGCTCTCAGGGCATAAGCTTGGGTGCATTGTGGTGCTTAGGTGGAGGGCAGAGGAGCTCCATAGTTTGACTTGGTTGAGCTGGCCTCTAGGTTTGATTTGAGTGAGGTGCCATGGGAGTGGCTCTTGGTTTTGGGCTCCACTAGGCTGGTCGACCGTCCAGGGTGAGGTGGCTAGGAGCTCAGAGAACCCAGAGGAATCCATCACAACAATTTAATGCAAATGTGCTTGGATTTGGCAAAGATATCTTAAGCATGTGCATTTTTGGAAATAAGATCCCTTAATTTGGGGGATCTTTGGTCCATGGCTTGATTTAGGTTACCTGTGGTCTATGGCTTGTTTTAGGTGGTTTCATGGTGTTTGGACTGACCACTAAGTCCAACTAATGGCTGTGGTGGAGTTAATTTGGTGACCTTAGGGTTGTTAGGTCACATTTAGTGTATGGGTCCAAGTGGGTGCAAATGACCAAAACTTGGGTTTGGGCATTAGACATGTCAATTGATCTAAATAATTGTTGCATTTGGTGTATATTATCATAAGGAACAACTTTGGTGAAGGATGGAAGTGGTTTTGAGTTCAATTGGGGAGTCAATTTGAGGGAATTTTGAACTTTAATCAATTTGGTCATGTTGGGCTAGATTTGGATCTAGCTTGGGTTAGCCTTGGGGTAAGTCCAAATTGATTATTTTAAATGGTCAATAGGGACCTCATGAATAGTTTTCAAAATGAATTGGATGCCAATTTGGAGGTTAAGGCAATCAATTGGGTGAAATTTCGGGACTTAGCCAATTTGGGGCNATAGGGCTATTAGATTTAGGGGACCATCTACGTGAGTATCCCAAAAGATCAAGGGATCTAGGTTAGAAATTTGAGCTCAGGGTTGTGAGTGATTGTCGGTAAGATAAGTGTAGTGAGTGCCTTAGCTCCAGACCAACACCCAAGGTCAATCCTAAGGTCCAGCAATCCTAAGGGTGACTCGAATGCCTTAGCTCCAGACCAACACCCAAGGTCAACCCTAAGGTCGAGTAATCCTAAGGGTGACTCAAGTTGTGAATGCCTTAGCTCTAGACCAAGACCCAGGGTCAACCCTAAGGTTCAGCAACCCTAAGGGTATGAGTGTAGTGAGTGCCTTAGCTCCAGACCAACACCCAGGGTCAACCCTAAGGTCCAGCAGCCCTAGGGGTGACTCATCCTGAGTTTCCCCCACAGTGACCCCACCTACTATGTACATAGAGGTTGGGAGCAATATGTGGAACTCCAGGTTGAGTAAAGAAGATGTCTAATGGTGACGGTTCCAAGTCTAGTTTTCTAGGAATAGTCAACAGGAAAAGTCCTATGGCTAGACCTTAGGCTACTAAAGAGGAAAAAAAAAAAAAACTAAACCTCAACAAAAAATGAGGTCAACAAGGATATAGAAAAAAATTGCACTCCTAGGTCACCCCTAATTAGGTTCTCTAGAGATGAGTGGAATTTCTCTTCATAATCACTCTTTCTTCTACTATACCTATTAGTATGCTCTGCAAAATGCTCTAAATTTTGAACTTTAGCGCGGGTAAATGACGCTTAGGAGTCTGCCTCTCTGGTTAGCTCGTGCTTAAGCGCGAGATTTGGTGCTTAGGCACTAGTGCACGATTTTTAAAATTTTTAAATTAAAGTAAACTACACTATTTGCCTAAGTAAACCACCCCTAAATGGTCTCATAACACTTAAATGACTATTTTCAACTTCCTATAACTCCCCTCTCAAAACTCTCCATAATAACTATTTCAATTCAAGGCTAAAAATAACACAAATTTTCACACAAACAAACTTATATTAACTCACAAACAAGTACAAATACCCTTAAACACTTAATTCTCACTCCAAATAGTCTTGGATGAGAAAATTTTTCTAAATACAAATACACAACAATCATTTCACAATTAGACACATATAAGAAGTCATAAATACTAAAAACAAGACTTAAACACTAAACCACTTAAAAACAACAACTTCTAACACACAAATTCTAACACTAAACTTAATTCCATTCTTCATTCGATGGAATAAATTCCTGTCTTTCATTAGTTTCTCTAGGAATATAGAGTTGATAAAACGGACGATGGTGATGAGCTATGATACTTTCTTCTTCAATCCACTTCTGCTTTATGAACATTGCCTTATCCGCTTCCTCTATATAACTTGCGTGGCTAAATTGTATCTTCAATTGCCATCCAATATGACTAGATGTGCATGCAACTCAAGTACCTTGGTCACCAATAAAGCCATAGTATTTTCTATTTTGTTGATCTTCTATGATATCCCTTCAATATTAATGGCTAAGAAACTGTTATACATCTCTTTGTGCACTTTGAATAATGAACCTCTTCCTCATGGTTTCTTCCTTCTTCTTCAAATCCATCTCCCTTGAAGACATTTCTTTAAATCTCACTTTCTCTTAGACTTTTAGGGCTAGAAATGATCTGGGGTGAAATTCTTTCACAAAACTTCTATTTATAGGCCTAAATCCTTCCAATAATTCTTAGGCACGTTTAGAAGCTTCCTTGGCACGTTTTTACTAAATAATTGGCGGTTAAACGTTCTAGAATATTAATTTCAAACATGTGTTTAAACTGGCGCGCTTAAGCACCGGATCCAGCGCTCAAGCGCTAGTGCACATTTTTGCAATAGTCAACTTAACATGCAAATTCTCATTCTAACATGTCTTGGTCACTAAATAAATTCATAAGATATTTACTGACACATAATAGTTTCAAAAATACAACCCAAATTTTCTTAGTCACACACAAAACAACAATCAAAATAAAGACATTTTGATAACTATGTGTTGTCTCCCACAAAGTGCTTGGTTTTACATCATCAGCCCGACGTAGCTAGTGCTTATTCTGGTTGACCCAACATCATTTCATCATTAAATTTATGTTGATCCCCTATAAAATAAGGTTTCAGTCTATGTTCATTAACTTTAAATATTTTTTTAGACTGAGGATCTTTAATATCTACAGCTCCATAAGGATAAACTTTTATCACAACAAATAGGTCAATCCACCTGGAATTAAGTTTGCCTGTAAATAATCTTAACCTTCCATTATATAGCAAAACTTGTTGCCCTGGTAGAAAATTTTTATTAAGAATCCTTCAATCATGTGACATCTTCATCTTTTCTTTATAAATCTTGGCACTCTCACAAGATTCATTCCTTATCTCTTCAAGCTCATTTAATTGCAATAATTTTTTCTCACCAAAATCTTTTCAATTATAATTGAACTCTTTAATTGCCCAACATGCTTTATGCTCAAGTTTAATTGGTAAGTGGCAAGTTTTCCTAAATATTAGACTATATGGGGACATTCATATAGGAGTTCTATATGCAGTCCTATAAGCCCATAAAGCATAGTCAAGTTTTACTGACCAATCCATTTTTGCTGGATTAACAGATTTTTTTCATAATTTTTTTAATTTTCCGATTGGATAATTCAGCCAAACCACTTGTCTAAGGATGATAAGAAGTAGCAATCCTATGATTTATATGATATTTCTTTAATAACTTTTCCATTATGACATTTCTAAAATGACTTCCCCTATCAGTAATGATAACTCTCGGCATCCTAAATCTACAAAATATGTTTGTTTTCAAAAATTTTGCAACACTTTGATCTATATGCACTACACTAAGTTTCAATTAAATATGATCTAATTTTATCAAAAGCATATACTATTGCTTATAGCTCTTTTTCAGTTGTTTTATAATTGATTTGAGTTTCATTAAGAGTTTTACTAGAACAGTAAATTAATTTGAAAATTTTATTATATCTTTGTCCTAAAATAGCTTCTATAGCATAATCACTAGCATCACACATCAATTCAAAAGGTTTTCCCCAATTTGGTGAAACTATAATTGGTGCAGTGATTAATTTTTCTTTTAAAGAATTAAAAGCTTTTAGGCATTCCTCATAAAAATTGAAAATTGCATCTTTTTCCAGTAAATGGCATAAAAACTTAGCAATCTTTGAAAAGTCTTTAATATATCACATGTAGAATCAACATGTCCTAAAAAAACCCTTAATTTCCCTTACATTTGTTGGAAAAGGTAAATTAGTGATCACTTGAATTTTAGCAGGATCTACTTCCATACCATTTTATGATATTTGATAACCTAATACAACTTCCTTTTGCTACTATAAATTGACATTTTTCCTAATTAAGGACTAAATTTTTTTCTTCACAGTGCTTAAAAACTTTCGATAAATATTCTAAACATGAGTCAAATGAAGTTCTAAACACTGAAAAGTCATCCATAAAGACTTCAATCCAAAAAAAAATTGCCATCATCCATCTTAGAAATGTATCAAGTGCATTACATAAACCAAAAGGGCATCCTTCTAAAAGCAAAAGTACCATAAGGACTGGTAAAAGTTGATTTCTATTGATCCTCAGGAGATATTGGTATGTAGTGTTAACCAGTATATCCATCTAGAAAATAAAAGTATTTATGCCCAACTAGTCTATCCAGCATTTGATCTAGAAAGGGTAATGGCGCAAGATTTAATTTTCTATAATCAATGCATTTTGCCATCCTGTAACTTGTCTAGTTGGTATTAATTCATTATGTTCATTCACTGTTACAGTTACTCGTCCTCATAGGAACAAAGTGAATTGGACTAACCTATGAATTATTTGAAATAGGGTAGATAACTTCAGCATCTAACCACTTTAAAATTTTTTTCTTAACAACTTCTTTCATAACAGGATTCAGTCTCCTTTGAGGATCAGCCCTGGGTTTGCAGTTCTCTTCCATATGAATTCTATGCATACAAAATTGAAAGTCCGATTCTCTTAATATCAGCAATTCTCCATTCAAAGGCTTTCTTAAAATTTTTTAAAATTTTCATCAACTGCTCTTCTTCTTCCATCATTAATTTTGAGGAAATTATAATGGTAAAGTAGAGGAATATCCTAAAAAGTTATATTTTCATTGTTCAGGAGGTAACATCAACTCAAGTTCTGGAGGTTTTTCAATTGATGGACAAAATGATTTATCTTTGTCTTTCGTGTCCAAAATTTCAAAACTTTCTCAAAAATAGTTTGAATCTTCCTTAAAAAGTTCTTCACATCGACCTAATTCCTCTTCTTGCTTGTGTTCCAAATCATTTTCTTCAAATTTTTCTTCATAAGTTATTTTGAAATGACATTCACTTAGATATCTTATATCATCCATCCTATAACATTCATCACCTTTACCTTTTGCAATATAATTCATTGATCTTGAAATATTGAAAGTAATAATTTGATCATTGATGTGCATTGTGAATTCCCCTCTTTGTACATCTATCATTGCTCTTCCTGTGGTTAGGAAAGGTCTCCCCAAAATGATAGGTATCTCTTTCTATGGTTAGGAAAGGTCTCCCCAAAATGATAGTTATCTCTTTATCTTCCTCCATATCTAGCATAAGAAAGGTCTCCCCAAAATGATAGGTATCTCTTTATCTTCCTCCATATCTAGCACAATGAAATCAACAGGAATGATACTTTAACTAGGACAACTTTATAACTTCTTTAGGGTATGTTATTGAACGATCTGCTAACTACAGAGTTACAATAGTAGGGGTTATTTCTCATAATTTCAATATTTTAATTATTGATAATGGCATAAGGTTAATGCTTGCACCTAAATTACATAAAGCTTTCTCATAAAATCTATCTCCTATTGCACATGAAATTATAAATCTACCAGGATCTTTAAGCTTCTCAAGAAGCTTTTTCTGAATTATAGCACTGTACTCCTCACTAAGTGCAACAGTCTCATTATCTACAAACTTCCTTTTCGTGTTGAGAATATCCTTCATAAACTTTACATAGCTTGAAATTTGTTCTAAGGCTTCAGTAAATGGAATATTAATTGTAAACTTCTTAGAAATTTTGAAAATTGCTTATCCAACTTCTACGGATGAAGTCTCTGAGGAAATAGAGGTTGTGGTTTTTCTAAATCAATTTTTAGTGGAGAAATAGGTCTTTCGGAATCTTTCAAAGCATCCTCTTTTGATTCTTCAGTTTCTTCTCTCTCTACTTCAATTTCTTTTTGAACCCTACCTTCCAAATCTCTTCCGCTTCTAAGTTGAATGACTTTTACTTGCTCTTTATTTTGGTCTTTTGGATTTGATTCAGTATTACTAGGAAGTGTTCTTTGGGATCTATTACTTAATGAACTTGTTATTTGCCCAAGTTGATTCTCAATATTTCTATTGCAGCTTCTTAACTTTGTAAATGATTCCCATTTGTAACACCACTTATTCTATAGAAAACTTCTTCTTCTTAAATTGTGTATTACTATTGAAACCTGGAGAATAAGTAGATCTATAATTATTATTCTATTGATTGTTCCAGTTTCCCAATGGATTTACTTGGTTGTTCCCCCATTTCTGATTATTACCAACCGAATTGTTATTCCGGTTAAAGTTGGGATGGTTTTTCCAACATGGGTTATAATAATTTGAATATGGGTTTTTCTGCTTATTATTTATGGCATTCAAAGTTTTTAATGATACTTGAGAATCTACCATTTGGCCTAATAAATTCTCTTCAATCATGGAAATTGGTTGAGAAAAATACATTACAAAATTGGTATAACTTCTTTGAAATTGCAGCAACTTAATTTGCTAACTAGTAAATGCATCAGATTCATGAATATTGGCTAATTTCTTAGGTTTCAACCTCTCAGAAGGCCATTGNGTAAGAAATGGGTAATTATCATTTATCATTTAATTTGAATTATGTGGGTGAAGACCCTTAAAGGGGCAAATTAGTGTAATTTGAACACTTAGCCAAATTAATCCTAATTGGGCTTAGTGGTGTTTCAAGAGTTTTATTTAGTTATGTTTATTTCTCTAATCCTCATTTAGTCAATTTTGATTTAGCCTAATTCACCACTAAGCCCTTAAGACCTAGGTCAGTGTCTTAATTAGTTTTGAAAAGGGTTAAGCTTTAAGTGGTCATGATTCATGATTTGGATTGTATTTGAAAATCAAGATAGGGGTATTAAATTGATTAATTATTGACTTCAAAAGTCATACCCCACTTGGATTTTATTTGAAAATCAAAATAGGGGTATTAAATTGATTAATTATTGGCTTCAAAAGTCATACCCCAGTCCAGGATCGTTTAATTTTAATAAACTTCCAAATTTTAATAATTTAGAAATTTATTAACTTATCGAGGATCATTTAATTTTTATAAACTTCCAAATTTTAATAATTTAGAAATTTATTAATCTTAATGAGGATCATTTAATTTTGATAAACTTTCAAATTTTAATAATTTAGAAATTTATTAATCTTAATTTGGACTCATTTTAATTTTAATAAGCTTCCAAATTTTAATAATTAAAATGTATTAACTTATCTAGATCATTTAATTTCAATAAACTTCCAAATTTTAATAATTTAGAAATTTATTAACTTATCTTTTTTCAAGATAGGGGTATTAAATTGATTAATTATTGGCTTCAAAAGTCATACCCCACTTGGATTTTATTTGAAAATCAAAATAGGGGTATTAAATTGATTAATTATTGGCTTCAAAAGTCATACCCCAAGTCCAGGATCAAGATAGGGGTATTAAATTGATTAGTTATTGACTTCAAAAGTCATACCCCTAAGTCCAGGATCATCAATAAAGGGGTATTAAATTGATTAATTATTGACTTCAAAATTCATACCCCTAAGTCCAGGATCATTTGATTTTAATAAACTTCCAAATTTTAATAATTTAGAAATTTATTAACTTAATTAAGAAAGTGAAATTATAATATACTTACAAATTTTAATAATTTAGGAATTTATTAGTCTTAATTAAGAAAATAAGATTGGTTTCTTTCCAAATTTTAATAATTTAGAAATTTATTAGTCTTAATTAAGAAAATAAGATTGGTTTCTAACAATTGACCCCTTTGTGTTTCAAACATCAAATAAATTGATTAATATCAGAGGTTACCCATTTTCCCTCCTTGAATTAGGCCTAAATGTTAATTACGACAAGGTTTACAAAATTACACATTTGCCCCTAAGGCTCTAACACTTCATAATTTGTCAAATTAAATTCAAATACTTTGAAATTTTCATCTTACTTCATTCATGGGTCCATTGAGCCATCTGAGAGAAAATGTGATTTTTCAGAGTTTAATTTAATTGATATAATTATTTTAATGCAAAAATAGGATTTTTCAAAGAAAATTCCTAACTTGACCAAGGTAAGTTATAATTCCTTGAAAGTTTTGTTCGAGGTAGAACTAGACCAAAAAAGCCTTTGGACAAAATTTCATGATCTTTGAAATTTTTGCTGGAGATTGACCTAGATTAGAGAAGTCTTTCGATCAAATTTCACAATTTTTTAAATTCTTTGTGATTTATTAGAATTATTTTAATATCTAGACTATTTGATAAAATTAAAATATTTTAGGTGGTGAAAAATAAGTTTTGTATTTTTGAAAAAATCTCCCTAAGGTCAGAGAATTCGGAGGAGCAAATTTTATATTTTTCATATTTTTCTTTGATTTATTGGAATTATTTTAGTGTAAACTCATTTTTTAGCCTTTAAAAATTAATAAAATTTAATATCTTTATTGAGAAAATCAGGAAAAATATTCTAATTGTTCCTAAGTTATTAGGAAGCAATTTAGAACATTTCCATTAGTTTTATTATTTTTGTGATTTTTATGAATTTTTAATTATTTTAAATATTTAAAATAGGCTAAAATCAAGTTTTTTATCTTAAATATCATTTTAGTTTTAGAAAATATCCCTGATCACAGAGAACTCAAAAACTAAGTTTCATAATTTTTTGAGTTATGTCTTGATTTTAAAAAAAAATCATTTAAGTGTTAATATTGGTATTTACCTTTAAAAATCAATTTAAGTTGTCAAATTAACTCAAAATATTTTGAAATTTTTATGATGAGTCCTATAGATCATAGATCACAGTGGAGATCAAAAATCAAGTCATTTAAATGTTTAAATTTTCCAAAATTAATTATCTTAGTGATTTAGTATTTGGAAAATGTAAGGATATTTTAAATGACTTGACCCATGAAATTACTTTCAAAGGTTTCTCTGGTCATAGTGGACCTTCAAAAATTTTCTTGGGATTTTATAATCAATAAGCTAATTTCCATGATTATTTTAAAGAAATAATTTGAAAAAACTTGAAAAATATGGATCTCTATAGAGGAACCCCATCTGACTTTGAAAAAATCAGAGAATGTTCCCCCTTACAGAGGCTACAATATGTCAAAATTTCAAGCCAAGGTGATGTGTCAATATGCATGGAAACACAAATGATTCCAAATAGTATTTAATTAATTAAAAATATTTTATGCATCAAATGGACTTGAAAATTATTCCACATTATTCTCCTCTATTCACTGACCAAGAGGGTATTTTTATTTTATTTTTGTGATTTTTCTACACAAAGTTATAGATTTTCTAAGTAGGGGTATTTAAATAAATAGGAAAAGGTCCTATTTATCTATTTAAACAGCGCGTGCTACCTCAACCTACGACGACTCCGAAGGCATGCGTGGCGCGCTCTGGTTGGACGTCGTCGTCCACGTAGCTGCTGACTTGACCCGCTGTTTATGTCCCGAAGCGCTGTCCGGCTTGATCTCCCCCATCCATTTGATACACGCTTGATCAAACGGCTCCCCGTCATCATCCCCAATAGAATGATCACGTGCCCGTCCATACTAAAAACTTAAGATCTAGGCCTAGACTCGACCAAATCACTTTGGGTTTGATTCTATGGACTCGTCTAAGTGAGATGAACACATCCATATAGCTATAGTACCATGAAATCAAGCTTAAGTAAATGGAGAATTAAAATAAGATCGGGAGGAGGAGTTTATACCTTTGCTGTGAGAAGGGAGGCTTCGATCAGTGGTGCTCGGCACATTTGTTGGGGTCTAAGGAGGCTAGGGATTGAGTCCCTGGTCTTGGTGTAAAGCCTGGGTATGAATTCGATCAAGCTCGATTTTAGGTGTTGGTCTAGAGCTATGGTAGAGGATCTATAGAAGGGGGATTTGATGGGGCTTTGGCTTCTTTCACTCTTGTGAAGGTGTGGGCATAAGAATTGAAGTTTGGTGGAGTGTGGAGGTGTATTGGGTTCTGCCCTGGTTTCCGGCAGGGTTTCAAGCTTAAAATTGAGCTCCGGAAATGGGAATGGGTGAGGGAAAATGGTTGGAATGCACTGAGGGGATCTTAGNGTGGGCTCAAGCAATTTAAGATTTAGTGGAGTGTGAAGGTGTATTGGGTTCTATCTTGGTTTCAGGCAGGGTTTCACGCTGAAAATTGAGCTCCAGCAATGGGAATGGGTGAGGGAAAATGGTTGGAATGCACTGAGGGAATCTTAGGGAAGCTCTGTGGAGAGACCTCTCTAAAGAAATTTTAGCACACCTCCCATGGCCGTGGGAGGCGAGTTTTTATAAAAATGGCCATGGGGTGGCCTCTCTGAGAAAATTTCAGCACACTTCCTATGGCCATGGGAGGTGAATTTTTATAAAAATGGCCATGGGGTGGCTCTCAGGGCATAAGTTTGGGTCCATTGNAGCTAGGGATTGAGTCCTTGGTCTTAGTGTAAGGCCTAGGTATGAATTCAACCAAGCTCAATTTCAGGTGTTGGTCTAAGGCTATGGTAGAGGCTCTGTGGAAGGGGGATTTGATGGGGATTTAGATTCTTTCACTGTTGTGAAGGTGTGGGTAAAGTTAATTTGTGTTTGGTGGACTATGGAGGTGTATTGGGTTCTGTCTTGGTTTCCGGCAAGGTTTAAAGCTAAAAATTGAGCTCCGACAATGGGAATTGGTGAGGGAAAATGGTCGGAATGCACTGAGGGGATCTTAGGGAAGCTCTGTGTGAAGTTTGGAGAGGTCTCTCTAGGAAAATTTCAGCACACCTCCCATGGCCGTGGGGGGTGAGTTTTTATAAAAATGGCCATGGGATGGCTCTCAGAGCATAAGTTTTGGTACATTGTGGTGCTTAGGTGGAGGGCAGAGGAGCTCTCAAATTTGATTTGGATGAGCTGGCCTCTATGTTTGATTTTGGTGAGGTGTCATGAGAGTGACTCTCAGTTTTGGGCTTTTTTGGCCACTAAGCTCACCGGCTGGCCAGGGGTAGGTGGCTACGAGCTCAGGGAACCCAGAGGAATCCATCACAGCAATTTAATGCAAATGTGCTTNTATGGACTCGTTTAAGTGAGACAAAGACATTCATATGGTTAAGGTGCCATGAAATCAAGCTTCAGTAAATGGAGGATCAAAACAAGCTCAGGAGGAGGAGCAATTTTATACCCTTGCTCTGAGAAGGGAAGCTTCGATCAGAGGTGCTTGGCACGTTCGTTGGGGTCCAAGGAGGCTAGGGATTAAGTCCCTGGTCTTGGTGTAAAGCCTAGGTATAAATTCGACCAAGCTCGTTTTCAGGTGTTGGTCTAGAGCTATGGTAGAGGCTCTATGGAAGGGGAATTTCATGGGGCTCTGGCTTCTTTCACTCTTGTGAAGGTGTGGGCACAAGCAATTGGAGTTTGGTGGAGTGTGGAGATGTATTGGGCTCTGTCCTGGTTTCCGGCAAGGTTTCAAGCTCAAAATTTAGCTCCGGCAAGGGGAATGGGTGAGGAAAAATGGTTGGGATGCACTGAGGGGATCTTAGGGAANGAATATCTTAGCACATTCTGAATAAGAACCAAGTTATCAATCTCAAAATTTATAAATAGAATCCAATCATGCTCATTTGGGACATTCTAAAATATTGAATTGGTAAAGAACTCTAGAGTTCTAATCATTGCCTGAAGTTACTTTCCATCAATATCCTTCATAAACTTTTCATAGCTCAGCAGATATTTCTGAAAGATGGTATAAACGGTCCCATGAAATCTAATCCCCAAACAATAAATATTTCTACTTCTAGCATATAGTTGAGAGGCATCTCATTTCTTCTAGAAATATTGCCTAATCTTTGACATCTATCACAAGTTTTGATATAAGCATTAACATCTCTAAAAATTTTAGGCTAATAAAATCCAGATTGTAAAATTTTGTATGTTATTTTATCAACACCAAAATATCCCCCAAAATTATGAATTATGACATTTTTGGATAATTTCATAAGTTTCTTCTAATGTTACACATCTTCAAATAATTTCTTTTTTGGATAATCTCATAAGTTTCTTCAAATGGTATACATCTTCGAATAATTAGATCTTTTCCTTGTTTATATAAAAATGGGTCATCCCAAAAATAAGTCTTGGCTTCAGAAATAAATTTCCTCTTCTATTGGTATGTCATTACATAGGGTATAATATCACTAACAATAAAGTTCATAATGTCGGTATACCACGGAACACGCCACTCATTAGTAGAGAATAATTTTTATCTCGAAAATGTTCATTAATTTCATTTTCAAAACATAGTGGTTTTTCTAATTCAAGCCTGGACAAATGATCATCAATTTGATTTTCAATCCCCTTCTGATCTATTATTGCAAGATCCAATTCTTGCAAAAGAGGAATCCATCTTATAAGTCTAGGTTTAACATCCTTCTTTTTCATGAAATACATAATAGCAGAATGATTTGTATGCACTATACAATGAGTTCTAATTAAAAATGACCTAAATTTATCAAAATCATGTACTATTGTTAATAACTCTTTTTCAGTTGCTGTATAATTCATTTGAGTTTCATTAAGAATTTTACTAGCATAGTAAATAGCTTTGAAAATTTTATCATATCTTGTCTCAAAACAGCTTTTATAGCATAATCATTAGTATCACACATTAATTGAAAAAGTTTTTCCCAGTTTGGTGAAACTTTAATTTGTGTCGTGATTATTTTTTTTAATAATTTAAAAGCTTTTAGGCATTCCTCATCAAAATTAAAAATTGCATCTTTCTCCAGTAAATGGCATAAAGGCTAGCAATCTTTGAAAAGTTTTTAATATATCGTCTGTAGAATCCAACATGTCCTCCTACATTTCTTGGATAAGGTAAATTAGCAATCAATTGAATTTTAGCAGGATCTACTTCCATACCATTTTATGATATTTGATGACCTAATACAACTCCTTCTGCTACCATAAATTGGCATTTTTCCCAATTAAGGACTAAATTTGTTTCTTCACAGTGCTTAAGAACTTTAGATAAATGTTCTAGACATGAGCCAAATGAAGTTCCAGACACTGAAAAGTCATCCCTAAAGACTTCAATCAATTTTTCAATTAAATCACAGAAAATTATCATCATACATTTTTAAAATATAGCAAGGTAATTACATAAACCAAAGGGCATTCTTCTAAAAGCAAAAGTACCATAAGGACTAGTAAATGTTGTTTTCTCTTGATCCTCAGAAGATATTTAAATTTGGTGATAACCAGTATATCTATTCAGGAAAAAAAAGTATTTATGCCCAGCTAATCTATCCAACATTTGATCTAGAAAGGGTAATGGAAAACAATCTTTCCTAGTTGCAAGATTTTATTTTATATAATCAATGCATATTTACCACCCTGTAACTTGTATAGTAGGTATTAACTCATTATATCTTGCTCGTGTTCCAAATATTTTTCTTCAACATTTTCTTCATAAGTAGTCTTGAAATGGCATTCACTTAGATATCTTATAACATCCATTCTAAAACATTCATCATCTTTACCTTTTGTAGGGTATTTCATTGATCTTGAAATGTTAAAAGTAACAGTTTGATCATTGACGCACATTGTTAATTCCCCTTTTTGCACATCTATCATTGCTCTTCCTATGGCTAGGAAAGGTCTCCCCAAAATGATAGTTATCTCTTTAGCTTCCTCCATATCTAGCATAGTGAAATCAACAGAAAAGATAAATTAATCCACTTTCACTAGGACATCTTCTGTAACTCTTTTAGGGTATGTTATCGAAGATCTTCTAACTGCAGAGTTGCAGTAGTTGGGGTCATTTCTCCTAATCCCAATCTTTTAATTATTGATAATGGTATAACGTTAACGCTTGCACTCAAGTATCATAAAGCTTTCCCATAAAATTTGCCTCCTATTGCATATGGAATTGTAAAGCTACCAAAATCTTTAAGCTTTTCAGAATGCTTCTTCTGAATTATCGCACTACACTCCTCACCAAGTGCAACAATCTCATTATCTTCAAACTTCCTTTTTCTGTTGAGAATATCCTTCATAAACTTTNGGGCATAAATTTTGGTGCATTGTGGTGCTTAGGTGGAGGGCAGAGGAGCTCTTCAATTTGATTAGGATGAGCTGGCCTCTAGGTTTGATTTGGGTGAGGTGCCATGGGGGTGGCTCTCAATTTTGGCTTTTCCAGCCACTAGGCGGGCCGGCCGTTCAGGGGGAGGTGGCTAGGAGCTCAAGGAACCGAGAGGAATCCATCACAGCAATTTAATGCAAATGTGCTTGGATTTGGCAAAGATATCTTAAGCATGTGCATTTTTGGAAATAAGATCCCTTTATTTGGGGGAACTTTGGTCCATGGCTTGATTTAGGTGATTTCATGGTATTTTGACTGGTCACTAAGTCCAGTTAATGGCTGTGGTGGAGTTAATTTGGTGGCTTTAGGGTGGTTACGCCACATTTGGTGCATGGGTCCAAGTGGGTGCAAATGAGCAAAACTTTGGTTTGGGTTAGGCTAGCCACATCAATTGGCCCAATTGATTATTTCATTTGGTATATATGATCATAAGAAATAACTTTGGTGAAGGATGGAAGTGATTTTGAGTCCAATTGAAGGGTCAATTTGAAGGAGTTTTGAACTTTAATCAATTTGGTCATGTTGGACTAGGCTTGGGTCTAGCTTGGGTTAGCCTTGGGCTAAGTCCAAATTTATTATTTTAAATGGTCAATAGGATCTCATGAAGAGTTTTCAACATGAATTGGATGCCAATTTGTGGGTTAAGGCAATCAATTGGATTTCATGAAGAGTTTTCAACATGAATTGGATACCAATTTGGAGGTTAATGCAATCAATTGGGTGAAATTTGGGGACTTGGCCAATTTGGAGACAACTTTTGGCATTTTGGATTTAGGCCAAAATCAAATGGATTTGAAACTTCACCAAGGTCAATTGATGGTTGATTTTGATGTATAGGAATTTCATAAAGATTTTGCAACATTAATTTAGGCTAATTTACTAGGCTATGGGTTCAATTTGGTGAGATTAGGTCATATGGTCAAAATTGGGGCTTTAACCCAAATCAAAATTGGGCTCAAATCATGGACCAATTGAGCATGGATTTGGTTTAATTTGGTCATATCAAATGTGAATTTGAATTTAGGATTGGAATTGGGCTCAATTGAGATCAAGTTGATGGACATTTGAGTTGGATTTGGAGAAATTTGGGTCTTTAAAGCGCAATTTAGGGATTTTGGTTAAAGATGGTCAAATTGCCCAAATTGGGTCATGTGGTAGTTGAGTGAAATTAAATTGGTAATATTTGCGATTTATTGGAATTTTCTGGGAATTTTTAGAATTTCTGGGATTTTGAGCTATGGAAGGGTATTTTGGTAATTTGGGGGTGTTTTAATTGTAAAAGGCCAAGATGGGTATTTTGGTAGATTTGAGGTACCAAACATCACCAATAAGCCATGGCCCATGGAACAATGGAAAACCCATTTTGGGTCCTCTACATAGTGGTCTTAGCTAAACCATAGCCCTAGGGCAAGTAGGTTTAGGGGACCATCTACATGAGTATCCCAAAAGATCAAGGGTTCTAGGCTAGAAATTAAGGAAACCCCATTTTGGGTCCTCTACATAGTGGTCTTAGCTAAACCATAGCCCTAGGGCTACGGTTTATTTTAGGGGACCATCTACATGAGTATCCCAAAAGATCAAGGGATCTAGGCTAGAAATTTGAGTTGGGACCATCTACATGAGTATCCCAAAAGGTCAAGGGATCTAGACTAGAAGTTTGAGTTCAGGGGTGTGAGTGATTGTGAGTGTAGATGTGTGTAGATGAGAGTAGTGAGTGAATTAGCTCCAGACCAACCCCCAGGGTCAACCTTAAGGTCCAGCAGTCCTATTGGTGACTCATCTTGAGTTTCCCCCAGAATGACCCCACCTACTCAGTGTTTAGAGGTTGAGAGCAATATGTGGAACTTCAAGTTGAGTGGAGAAGAGTTTGGAATTTCTAATGGTGAGGGTTCCATGTCTAGTTTTCTAGGAATAGTCAACAGGAAAATTCATATGGCTAGACCCTAGGCTACTAAAGAGGAAAAACTAAACCTCAACCAAAAATGAGGTCAACAGTGACTCCATGTGCTTGATTTCTTCTTGAATACTACTAGCTTTATTGAATAGCTTCTCAAAGGATTTAATCGTGAATCCCTTGAGCATGTAAGATACTGGTCCATGAATGCTCTTGAGTAGAATTTCAATCGCATGATGTTTCTGTAGTTGAGGTTCACATTTCATGCTAAGGTTTCTCCACCTCAAAATATAGTCCACCAAAGTTTTGCTTGGCTTTGAATTTTCCATCATGAGCTCTCCAATAAACACATGATGTTGCACCCAGACAAATCTTTTCATAAACAGCTGTTCCAAATCAGAAAATGTTTTAACTGACCCATTGGGCATGTCAGCGCACTAGTTGAAAGCAATTCCTGACAAGTTTCTAACGATCTGCTGAAAGAGTAGAACTTCACTTTTGATCGTGTTGCCACAGCTAGCTCGGAATTGTGCTATATGTTGTTTGGGATTTCCAGTCCCATCAAATATCTTGAAGTTTTGGGGCACAAAACCCTTGGGGAAAGGCATGACATCTAATTCCTCTGTGTAAGGTCTACCCTTTAAAATTAATGCACCACCCTCAGATTAGGCTAAGGCATCCCGCACTTGTTCAACCATTTTCTTGAATTCCTTTTCTGGTATAGCACCTGATGGAGAATCCTTTCTATGTTGCCCGTCTCTGTTTGCTGAAGCAAGCTCTCTTCTTTCATCTGTGATGTGTCTGATCTCCAGTTGATTGATCTTTGGAGAAGCTAAGTGCGGCACTTGTGATTGCCCATGAATAGTAGCCATGCCAGTCATGGCTACGAGCATTTCTTCTATTCTTTTTTCCAGTAGACTAACTTGTTCATTCCTTAGGAGGATAGCCCTATGCAACTCATCTACGACATTCTCTTTGGTGAGAGGTTGAGCATTGCATGAAGATGTGGCGGCTCTGGTTTCAATTACATGGACTTCCATGAAATTTTCCTCCAGGTAATCATTGTAATAAAAATTTTCCTCATTGCTATAAATGAAAACTCCGTGTTCCCGAGCGAACTCTAAAATCTTGATCCTGAGCTTCTCAGCTTCTTCTTCAATTATTGATTCCTTGATCACTTTAAGATCTGGAGGACCCTGATGAACCCCCTCTTCTTTTTCCTTCATCTCATTGGAAATTATTGCAATGATGTCAGATATTTCAGACCCTGGCTTCATTCCATGTTCTTCTCCCATGGGCTTACCAGACTGTATCGGTGCAGTGATCTTGGGTACCCAAACCTTTTTTTTTTCGACGATGATGTCTTGGGATGGAGCGTCTTAGTAGAAACATCAGTATGTTGAGGGAAAGTATGCTCTTCGTGGTGTAGACCGACTACAGTGCCAGGTAATCATCTTGTCTTTGCCTTTGGGATTGTAGGAATATCTCCATAATGAGTGACGGGAAAGATTTTTGGACCCATTCTCAACTTAACCGGTCGACGGCCTGCGGTCATAGTTGCAGTATAATCAGTAGTAATCACCGCGGTGTCAACTTTGTTCCATAAAAGGAACCAAATGGGGATGAGAGTAGGTGGCACTCCAATTTTCTTGTGAGACTGTCTGGCGGACTTGACATCCTTTAAAATTTCCTTCTTCATGCGAGGGAAAATTGCATATCCCACTCGTTTAAGAAACTCGCTAACAGAAAATCCTTCTTTGAACGCTAGCCTTTTGAAAACTGCACTAACTCGGTTGATAGGAGTGAACTTCTTTACCTCCTCACCATGTCCATGAAGTGGTGGTAATGCGACAGTGATTTTTAGGATACTCTCGTATCCATCAGTATCCCTTAGAGGATGGAATCTACTCCCTCATAGGAGTGGATAAATTTCCAGTAATCCTTCTCCATCTTGATGAGGCTCCTCCTCAATGAGTGTCTTCTCAGGAGCCTGGGCTTTGATGGCCCTCCGAACCCTTCTGTTACGGCTTCTTTCTTGGGTTTGGGTCAGTGGTAAGGTCCTTGAGCTTGATTCAATTTCAAACATGGGTGGTGAGACAGTTAATCCCTCAGTCAGATCCTCAATAATCAATACTTCTTTCCCCTTTGCAGCAGCAGGGATAGCAGGTTTGGCGTGTGCCGTGAAGACAGTAGTTTTGGCCTTTACAGGCAGGGAATTCTTGAAGGCAGTTCGGGTTGAATACTGTAGATGGTTCCTGTATTTCTGGAGCGGCAATCTTCCACACTACAAATGGGGATTTTCCAAGGATGACCTTGAAATCTTCAAATCTGGCTCCAAATTTGATGGTAGGAGCAAGTTTACAGGCTTCGTGGCTCGTTGGCAGGTTACAGAAAAAGGTAAGTGTTGGGTAGGCCATTGCAGCAGGCTTTAAAACAAAAAGTTTAAGGGTTAGCTATATGGCCAAAACCTCGTAATTTTTAGTGCAAGCACTGAAAGTAGAGGTTGATATGTAGACCGGGCGGGTCTTAATTTATGGTTATTTTAAAATTTTGTTTAAGAAAAAATCAAGAGGTGGAAAATTTAATTAATATAAGAAAATTTTAAAGTGCGCACAGCACAACATGATTTGGTTTAATTTGCAGAATAGTAAATCAAAATTGGAAGGGATATGTGAAGTATTTTAGGGCCTAGTGCGGGACCCATTTAGTGGCACGCAATGCCCAGGTGGAACTAGTCCACCGACACACCTATTGGAGGTCCGACTCCACATAAAAACTTTAAAGAGTCCTTAATAGCCTCCTGAACTCCTCTGTTCAAAGATGGTGGAAAAAATAGTCCTTATGTCCAATGAGTTAGTCGTACTTTCCCAAGACATAAATGGGAAAAGTATGCCAACGGAAGAAGGGTAGTTTGGTCCAAGAGGGACATGGACACATTACCGATGTGTGAAGATAATATTTCTTGATTTGAATGGAGATAAAAGCTTGTCCCTAGCGGAGTCGCAAGAAGCTGTCGACGCTATTTTTGGTTGGAGGAGTTGCCCGTAAGAAGTTGTCGGTCACCAGAATCAAAATCCCATCACCCTCTTTGGATGGACATTTTAATTTAAATATATATTTTGTTTTATAAAAATATGAAATCAAACTGACTCCATATTTTTCATAGTTTAAAAGAAAGGGCGTTGTACCTCAAATCCTATATCTATCCCGAAGGATAAAGACAAGACTTGAGGATAAGGCTCGATCAAATAAACTAAAGAATACATGACATTTGTTTGGTCTGCAAAACCTTTGCATTTGCCAATAAGTTCCCCTATTTATTATACAGAATTAAATATGGTTTATGTTAAGCTGGGTTCAAACATGCATACTAAAACGGAAAGCCCCTACAGTTAATTACTTATTAAATGACCAAAGTCGCGTCGATAAAAATCAGGAAATATTATCTTAAAGAAGTTTCAAAGCGTAAGACTTTTCAATGAGATCGGACGTAGAGGTGTGAAAGGGGATCTGTTGAAATTTGGAACATTTTGTTGTAGAGTCCAAAAGAAGAAGAACTAGGGGATGTCATGGATCCAGAGGAGAACCCCGATGACTTCCCAAGCTATCCTAATGTTTGGATTCTTTTCTGAGGAGAAATATTTAAGTGTTTTATCCTGTCAATTTTATTAGTTAGGGCTTACATTTGTGTGAAACTATAAGACAAATAACCTGGAAGATGTGAGGGTATAGTTCGTGACGAATGATGACCTTGGAATCCTAAGACGAGTTGGGGCTTATATTGTATAGCAGGGTTGTACAAAGGCCTAAAGATAAGGTGAGGATTTACATTGCATAAGCAAGCAACCTTGAAGTCATATGGCTTTGTTGCTTATATCTAAGGAAGGAAGATTGGTTTAGTTGGGGAAGACAGGTTTTGCTGTTGAAGATGGTCATCTTGCCCACCATGCTAGCTCCAAGCTCCTTGTCGTGATGCGTTTGAGTTTTCTAGTGAATCAAATTATGCTGTCAAATCAAGTGGCCCTATGGTTGTAGTTCCTTAAATTTTATGGGAGCTTGTTAAATTTGATTAGAGTGACACCGGTTAGGATCCTACAGTTCCCTCGTTCCAGTACCACTATTTTCTATTGGAATCACTTAGTACAAATGAACCAACTTAATGAGTTCCATAATTTCATTTAGACTGTGGGAAGCTCGTTAGCAACCGTAGGTTACCTCATCCAAGGAATTCTCGATCATGTGATAGAGAAATCTTAATTTAGTTTCAATTGTAGTTTTGTGTGATTTTTGTGATTAAATTTTTATTTATTTTATATTTTGAATGTTGTAGCGTTGAATTTTATCTTGGTTGATTTTAGTTTTAGTTTTGGTTCTGGTTCTGTTTTTGTGGCTATCTTGCTATTTTTAGTTTTCATGCAGGGTGACATCATTGTTTAGCATGCAAGTTTGTATTAACATTAAAAGTACAGTATGAAAGTACAAGAAAGACGGCGCTATAAACTGTAAAAGCATACTAGGTGAGTCTTCTCGTTCCACCACCTGAAACTTTAAATGCATGTGAGGGTAGTTCATGTAGAGGCAGAATAGTAATGTTTTGGTAGTTTTCTTAACCCTATGTCATATCTTGGTGGGTCATTTTAATTAGGTATAATTTTGTTAAGCAAAGCATATTATTTTTAGTAGACCTCTGAGGTATCCAACAGGTTAGGAGGAAGAAGCAGGTTCGTGCTTCCCTCTTATCACCTAGTGAAAGGCCTTGATTTCATTTAAACTTATTATGTTGCTTAATAATTCATCCTATAAATACCCTTAGAGCTCAGTGAGCATTGATGTCTCAATTATCCCTTAGAATAGGGTAATTATCACTCGTAATTTAATTTAAGAATTATGTGGGTGAAGACCCTTAAAGAGAAAATTTTAAGAGACTTAGCCAAATTTTGACTTTGGCTTGTAGTGTTTGAAAGATGTTTTAATTTTCAATGATGTTTACTTATCTAATCCTCATTTAAATGAAACTTGATTTAGCCTAAGTCACTACTAAGCCCTTAAGATTTTGGTGAGTGTCACAAATGAAATTGACTTATAAGTGATGGTGATGATTCATGAAATTAGGCATAAATGTTAATTAAGGATAAATTTCCAAAATAACACATTTTCCCCTAAGGTTCTATCACTTCATAATTCATCAAATTTAATCCAAATGACTTTGAAATTTTTATCCCACCTCACTCATGGGTTGATTAAGACATAAGAGGAGAAAGTGTGATTTTTCAAAATTTAATTTATCTATATAATTATTTTTAATGAAAAAAATAGGATTTTTCAAAGAAATATCCTAAATTGACCAAGGTAAATCCTAATCCCTTAAAATTTTTACTGGAGGTAGGCCTGGACTAGAGAAGCCTTTGGACTAAATTTCATTATTTTTTGAATTTTATTTGAAGTTTAAGAATTATTTTAATTTCTATAGTGTTTATTAATTATAAAATATTTTAAATGTGAAAAATTAAGTTTTATATTTTTATAAAATCTCTCTAATGTCAAGGGACACAAGAAAATAAATTTCATATTTTTCAAATTTTTCTTTGAATTATTGAAATTATTTTAGTAAAAAAATCATTTTTAGCCTTTAAAAATTATTTTAAGCTTCAAAATTCAATATCTTTATTTAGAAAATCAGGAAAAATATCCCAATTATTCCTAAGTGCTTAGGAAGCAATTTAGAACATTTTCATGAATTTTATTATTTTTGTGATTTTTATGGATTTTTAATTATTTAAATATTTTAAAAAAAGGCTAAAAATCAAGTTTTTATTTTAAATACCATTTTACTTTTAGAAAACAACCCTGATCATAAAAAACTCAAAAAATAAGTTTTTATAAATTTTTTAGTTATATTTTGATTTTTAAAAATCATTTTAGTGCTAAAAATGAGATATTTATCTTTCAAAAAGACTTAAGTTAACAAATGAACTCAAAATGCTTTGAAATTCATATGGTGGGCTCTATGGATCTTATACAATATTGGTGATTAAAAATGAAGTCATTTTGATGTTTGTATTTTCCAGAATTAATTATCTTATTGATTTAGGGTTTGTAAAGACTAGATGCATTTTAAATAACTTGATTCATGAAAAATTTTCTTAAGGGTTCTCTGGTCATAATAAACCTTCCAAAATTTTCTTAGATTTTTCTAAGCAAAATGCTAATTATTATGATTAATTTAAGCAAAAAATTTCCACAAACATGAAAATTATAGATCTTTGTCTAGAGGTCTCCTCTAACTTTGGAAAAATCAATGTTTCCCTTGACAGAGGCTACAACATGACAAAAATTCAAGCCATGGTGAAATGCCTATATGCATGGAGAATCAAAAGACTCAAAACAGCATTTAAATAATTAAAAATAAAACATGCAACAAATTGCCTTCAAATTATTTCCACATTGTTCTCCTCTATTCACTAAGCAAGTGGGTATTTTTATTTTATTTTTGTGATTTTTGTACATCAAGATATGGATTTTTGAAGTTAAGGACCAGTTTCTGAATTATTTAAATTTCTATTTATCTATTTAAACACGCAGCGCCACAGCATCCTTGGCAACTCCGAAGCTCCACGCGACGCACTCTTATTTGACGCCACCATTCACTTGAGCGCTGACTCGGCCCGCGGTTTATGTCTCGAAGCATTGTCCGACTTCATCTTGACCGTCCATTCGATACACGCTTGATCGATTGGCGCTCCGTCATCATTCCTGATAGCTTAGCCTAAGAACCATCCATCTTTCAAGCTTGATATCTCCCTCATTTCTCAACAAAATTGAATGAATTTTTTTTCTAAATGCTCGTCTAGACTAGAGGAACATATCTATACGGTTAAGATGCCATGAAATCAAGACCAAGCAAATGGAGAATCAAAAGAAGCTCAAGATGAGGAGGAGTTTCATACCTTTAATCTAATAAGGGAATCTTCAATCAAAGATGCTTGCACGTTTGTTGGAGTCCAAGGAGGCTAGGGACTAAGCCTCTGGTCTTGGTGTAGGGCTTAGGTATGATTTTGATCAAGCCCGATTTTAGGTGTTGGTCTAGAGCTACATTAGGGGCTCTCTCAGAGGGGGATTTTATGGGGCTTTGCCTTCTCTTGTTGTTGTGAAGGTGTGCGCGCAAGTAATTGGAGTTTTGTGGAGTTTTAAGGGATGTCCTATTTTTTGCCCTAATTTTTTAGCTCAAAATTAGGGTTATGCAAGAGGATATAGGGCTGTCAAGTTATTAGATTGCACTGTGGATATCTCAGAGAAGCTCTGTGAGAAGTTTGGGGGGCTCTCTCTAAGAAGTTTTCAACACACCTCCCATGGCCAGGGATGTGAGTTTTTATAAAAATGGCTAAGGGGTGGGTCTCAGGGCCAATGTTTAGGTGTATTGTGATGCTTAGGTGAAGGGCAGAGGAGCTCTATCATTTGATTTGAGTGAGGTGACCTCTGGGTTTAATTTGGGTGAAATTTAAGAGGGGGTGGCCCTCAATTTTGGCTTCTCCGGTGACCAGGGGGACGTGGTGACAGCGACTTTTCATATTCCTAAAAATATAAGAATTTGACACCACTACTAGAAGATTTAAACCCTCGACACTGACGCCAAAAACTTGATGCAACCTTTAATATGCAAGAATTTGTGAACCCAGATTTATATATTTATAATGATTTTGTAAAATCACATTTTCAAATGCATGTATACGTATCCCTTCTATAATACAGGGCTCTAGTGGAGTCCCGTTTATTGATCCCACAAAGAAGCGAGGTAAGAGGTCCTTAGTTAAATTCTAATCTACTACTATTAGTCCTTAGTTTGGAATGTTGATTAAAATGANATTTTTTAATTTATTTATTTCGTTTTCCATGAAAAGATAAAATGTTGTCGAAGTTTATGGAGTCACGCTGGAGTCGCAAATTAAAATTTAAAGTTATCCACGGCGTCAAATTTCTATCAAATTGAGATTAATATATTTTCATTTGACTGGAAATTATAGAATCTAAATATTTAATTTGGATTAATATAATTTGAAAATTTATGCAAATAATTGAACTTAACGCTAATTGCACATAATATTAAAATGTGATGCACAACTTAAAAATTCATATACAATGTTTAGGGTCAGAAAGTTTCGAATGAATGAATAAAATATCTTTTGAAATTCATTATAAAATTTGTGTTTGGGATAACTTTGGCTATTTTTTCCGCGTCCACCTGTGCTCTTTCTCCTCTCTAAAGAAGTTGGAAGTAGTTCTGTCAGCTCTTAAGATTGTTGTTTATTTTAGGGGGCCTACAATCATTGTGGAAATGGATTATCTCATTCTTCGAAATGCATGTTCCTCTAAACAGTCTTCTCATTAGCACATCAACCTCCTCCTTCAGAAGATTACTCATTTATCTCAATAATTCCAGACAAAATGGTCATTTACTCCTAGGGAAGGCAATTAACTAGCTAATTGACTTGCTAAGGATGGAGCATCCTCTTCTAAGATTCTTTTTGAAATCAGTTCTCCCCACACTTTAATTCCATTAATT
This sequence comes from Phalaenopsis hybrid cultivar, assembly GCA_002079205.1. NCBI lineage: Eukaryota > Viridiplantae > Streptophyta > Magnoliopsida > Asparagales > Orchidaceae > Phalaenopsis > Phalaenopsis hybrid cultivar. Next base: position 612,156 of record JXCR01146706.1, read on the forward strand.
TTGGGGGATATGCTCAACCTTGCTCAAGTTAAAGCCCCAACTTTTACTTTGTAACTATTCTATAGTTTAATGTAATGTTTTTTTGTTAAAATAAACGTCATGTGATACATGTTCGCAACTTTTGAAGAGCCATAAGACAACCATGTGGTACAATATTTTAGGCAACTAATGTAAAAATAAACCACATATTTGACATTGATTATAATGATATGTAGACTTCACACAATCATTGTTCACTGTTGGCCTATAGTGCCCCATTATCTTAATACCAGCTTTCATCTTCTTTCCATATTAGAATCCTATAGTCGGAAGTGTATCTCTTTAATAATTTTTGGGCTTCATGCTAAGAGAAGGAACATAACCACATAAGATTGAAATATATTAGGTATAATTTGTCATTTTTAAGGGTATAAGGTAATTCTCTTAACTTTGCTTGATGACCTATTTACTTATCTTGATGTAATTTGCCTTCCCGCGGGTAATCCCCAAAGGGTTTTCTTTAATTACTTGATTCCTCAACTATAATGATCGCAGCATGTTCTTTGATCTAGTGTCCATGATTTTACTCCATATCATTTGGAGAAAGGGCCTGACAACCTTGAACTTCAATCAGCGCAGGTTCCTCTTCTAAGCAAGTTATTTTCTTAGCCAACCTTGCCAAAGCATTCACAATGGTATTGCTACCACAAGGTATTTAGTACAAGGTGATATTTGATATTTTTTCAAATAAACTCATAGTATGTTGGTAATATTGGTGGAGTTGTGAATTAAAATATTGTATGTTCCAAATTTTTTTTTATCACTAACTTTGAATCTTTAAAAATTTTGAGAACTTGAATTTCTATTAGAATTGTTAACTGCAGACCAGTAAATAGGGCTTTCTAAATAGCCTCGTTATTGGTACATGACTCTGACATTGATATGATAACCTTACCATCCCATGGTTAGGGGTTATGAAAAATCAATCATATCCCTGTTTTATCTAAGACGACTGATTTTGACTTGACTTCCATCTTGGTTAATGAAGCATTATTGAAGTAAAGCTCCAAATAAATTTTATGTTGATCTTCAAAAGCTAAGATTTGTTCGACAGGTAGGTCATTCAGGAGTGTCAGTAAGGAATGGATGTGCTGTTATGAAATTTTTTTAAGTCTGACCTTTGATAGCACATAGTGAAAGAAGATTATATAGAATTATAATAAAATTACTAACCATCTCCTTAGTCTTCCTGATATATATGGAAGGTTCATCAAACATTACGAAGGATTAAACTTAAAAAATAAGACTGAATTTATGAGAGAGTGCATGGTAGCTCAATTTTTGGACTGTGAAAAAGCAAGGCTAAACACTAGTTTTTAATTAAAGGATGATTTTTTTGGCTGGGAAAAATCAATGAACCAAGAAGTATAATATATTATACTTACCCGTGTCAATAATTTCGTCTAATAAGCTATTAAGGGATTCATCTACAGTAACAGTATAAGTGATTAATAACCCACTTGGGATAGGGGCTGCTAATACTGGCAGTATCATTAGGTATTGTTTTATGCTTTCAAATGCTTATTGACAATCATTATCCCAATAAAACTTAGTGTTTCTTGATTGAAGCATAAAATGGATCTTTTTTTAAAAAAACCCCATAGGGAGTTTTATTCCAAAAAAAAATTAATAATTACAAAAATAGGCAGTTGTTTCCCACAACACCCCACATACAACTCACACAAAGAAATAAAGCTTAAGGGACCTCGCCACAAAAAAAATAAAAATGCAACTCACCCCTCCAATAAACCAAAAAAAAAAAATTACTCCAAATCAAACAAACACAAAAACATAAGATCTCTAGGTAAGAAACTAGAAATAAGAATAATTTTGAGACCAACTCCCACTTTAGCAACCCAATTAGCAGCACCGTTTCCATCTCTATAAGTATGGGACCAGCAAGTATCCACCTGTCTAAATAGCCCAAAAATTCTTCTCTTTTGTAGAAAAATGCTCTAATGACATTTCACTTTACTCTAGCAATTCCATAAAATTAAAGAATCTAACTCTAAAATAACATACGTTCAACAAAAACATTTAACAATATGCAGGCCACATATAATAGCATCTGCCTCAGCACCCAAAGGGGTCCAAAAAATAGACGGAGCCACAAACCAATAAAATACAACACCAAAACTATCCCTACAAATACCATCTATTCCAGCAGCATTAGCCTTCTAGCTACCATCAACATTTTTTTTAAAAAAAGGAGCAACATGCTTAAAGCATTTCACCCTGTTGTTAGCATTATCAGACAACCTAGTAACATGCATAATCAACTTTGAAAAAAGATCCACAGTCATGCTTCCTAGCTTTCCTGTTCTAAATTCATAAATAGATAAAATTTTCAAGGAGAAGTTTACTATCATAAAAAAGTTGTCAACAATATAAAGAATCACACCCTTATGCTTCACATTGTTCCTAATAACCTAGATAAACCATAAAACAGCAGCAGGGATATTAGAGAAGAAAAGATGACCTAGCTTTCTTCAATCATCACATATTTCCTCTATAGAAACACAATAAAAATCTATCACATTCCTTCTACAAAATTGATAAACCTACTTCCAAACCTTACTAACAAGCCTACACATAACAAATAAATGATTCATCGATTCCTAATTATTCTTACATAACAAAAAACAAGAGGGAATTCTTAGACCCTTATGCTTCAAAATATCATCAATAGGAATATTTAATGGAACATTCTCTAGATAAAAAAGGACTGAGAAGGTTTGACCCAACGGTTCCAAACCTCTTTCAGATCAGCCCCCTAAAAAACCTGAAAAGAATTAACAAGTGTTTTAACATTAGAATTTCCCAATATTCCTTTAACCTTACGAACATCATCAAATTTTTTTATTAATAGGAATGTTGATAGTAAAATCTGCATCAGCTTTTTGCACTAACTGAAGCAAATAATCCATGTCCCACTGCTCATCACACCACATATGCCCAACTTTAATATTCACCTCTTGAGGACCACCATAGAACTCCACTAAATCCCCATTACCCAACCAATCATCATACTAGAAATAAACATTTCCTTTCCCAACATTCTAGCTTAAAAAACTTTGAATACATTTAGAAACATTAAGCATTTTTCTCCAAATGAAAGAATCATATTTGGAGTCTGTAAAAATCAAAGTATGATTCATATTGCAATCTTTAGCCTTCATAAGAGTAGCCCAAATAGAATTATTCATACAAAGTCTATACAAAAGCTTCATAAAGCTATTCTTCATAGTATCAACAATACTTATGAAACCCAGACCTCTCTTATCAAGAGGTTTACACAACTTTTCCCACCTTTTCCAATGAATATTATGATTATTAATCCCATCCCAAAGGAATTCAATAAACAACAATTCCAACCTTTTAATAATACTATTAGGAACCTTCATAATTTTTATATAATAGAGAGGTAGAGAGGTAAGAATAATTTTTAAAAGAGTAACTCTCCCCCAAAAGGAGAGAAACTTATTCTCCCAAGAGAATCTTCTTCTTGATTTTATCAATCATACTAGCAAACAATTGATTTTTTTTTCTTCCTTTTTCATGAGCAAAACTTAAATATACCAAAGAAAGATCACCTTTAGTACATTTAGTATAATATGTAATCTAATTCTTCTTACTCAGATTAATGTGCTTAAAATAATAAAAAGAACACTTAAAATTATTAGACATTAGACCAGTTGTCTCTTAAAAATGCATTATCAATTTCCAAACCGGCTTAACAAATATTTTACTAGCATTTGTATAGATGACCAAATCATCAGCATAACAAAGATATGAAATGTCAATCCTACCTCTATGAAGATAATTTAAAATTGGGTACTTATCAAATAGATCATTAAGACATCTAGACATGTAATCAAAAGCAATGATAAATAGAACAAGAGAAAGAGGATTGCACTGCTTAATGCCTCTTGAAGCCTTAAAAAAAACCACAAGTGTTCCCATTAATAAACAAAGAATAGAAATTATTTTCTAAAACTCTATTGATAAGTTTGNCTGATAGTAAAATTTGCATCAGCTTTATGCACTAACTGAAGCAAATAATCCATGTCCCACTGCTCATCACACCACACATGCCCAACTTTAATATTCACATCTTGAGGACCACCATAGAACTCGGCAAAATCCCCATTACCCAACCAATCATCATACTAGAAATAAACATTTCCTTTCCCTACATTCTAGCTTAAAAAACTTTGAATACATTTAGAAAAATTAAGCATTTTTCTCCAAATGAAAGAATCATATTTGGAGTCTGTAAAAATCAAAGTATGATTCATATTGCAATCTTTAGCCTTCATAAGAGTAGCCCAAATAGAATTATTCATACAAAGTCTATACAAAAGCTTCATAAAGCTATTCTTCATAGTATCAACAATACTTATGAAACCCAGACCTCTCTTATCAAGAGGTTTACACAACTTTTCCCACCTTTTCCGATGAATATTATGAGTATTAATCCCATCCCAAAGGAATTCAATAATCAACAATTCCAACCTTTTAACAATACTATTAGGAACCTTCATAATTTTTATATAATAGAGAGGTAGAGAGGTAAGAATACATTTTAAAAGAGTAACTCTCCCCCAAAAGGAGAGAAATTTATTCTCCCAAGAGAATCTTCTTCTTGATTTTATCAATCATACTAGCAAACAATTGATTTTTTTTTTCTTCATTTTTCATGAGCAAAACCTAAATATACCAAAGAAAGATCACCTTTAGTACATTTAGTATAATCTGTAATCTAATTCTTCTTACTCAGATTAATGTGCTTAGAATAATAAAAGGAACACTTAAAATTATTAGACTTTAGACCAGTTGTCTCTTAAAAATGCATTATCAACTTCCAAACCGGCTTAAGAAATATTTTACTAGCATTTGTATAGATGACCAAATCATCAACATAACAAAGATGTGAAATGTCAATCCTACCTCTATGAAGATAAATTAAAATTGGGTACTTATCAAATAGATCATTAAGACATCTAGATATGTAATCAAAAGTAATGATAAATAGAACAAGATAAAGAGGATTGCAATGCTTAATGCCTCTTGAAGCCTTAAAAAACCACAAGTGTTCCCATTAATAAACAAAGAATAGAAATTATTTTCTAAAACTCTATTGATAAGTTTGCAGAACTTATCACTGAAGCCAATAACATGCAAAACATCAATAATGAATTCCCATCTAATAGTATCATAAGTACTTTTTATATCCATTTTAAAAATGACATTACCCCCTTTATTTTTTTTATCCATATCCATAACAAGTTCCTGCATAGTTAAAGAATTATAAAAATATTTCTACCTTTCAAAAAAGCCAATTGATTTGGACTGATAATCTTATGAAGCAGAGATTGAGTTATTTTCAACACAATTTTAGAAATAAATTTTGATAACACAGTATTAAGACTGATAGTTCTATAAGCATCCTAGGATTTTTCCTCTTTCTCTTTAGGAATCAAAACAATGTTGGAAAATTTAAAATACTTAGATAGTTCCATACCTCTAAAAAAATCTTATATGACATTAACCGCATCACCTTTAATGATCTCCCAACCACATTTGTAGAATTCTACAGTGAAACCATCCATCCCAAAAGTCTTACCATCCTCCATGCTATCAATAATATCTTTAATTTCTTTCAAAGAAGGCAACACAGTAAGATTCTTAACCAAAAACATAGAAGAGTTAACATAAAGCCCAATATTGATCTTAAAAAGTACAGACCCATCACTTGTAAACATGATAGAATAGAAATTGGTTCCAGCAGCTTCAATATCATTACCATTACTCAAAACAGTTCCATCACCACTTTTAATATGATAAATCATAATGTTCTTCCTTCTATTATTAATACACACATGAAAGTAAGATGTATTCTTGTCTCCCTCCAACAAGTGAACCTTATAGTCTGCTGAGCATAGAAATTTTCTTCCATAGCAATTGTACAATTTAAATATTTTTGTCCCTGCATCAAAACATCCCAACTAATTATATTATTACAAAAATAAATCTCCAAAGATTTAACACTACTTTCAGCTTCAGAAATAACACTATGAAGATGTCCAAACACATACGAATTCCAATTTCAAAATTCCTTAGCATGTTTTTTTTTTGCAACATCCATAATTTAAAACTAGAATTCCCTACCATATTAGTATTCCAATTATCAGCAATAAACTGCTTAAAAGAAGAGTGTAAAGTCCACATATTTTAAAATATGAACTAATAAGAGGTCTTATTAATACCCTCCTTCACCTTAAGTAGAAGAGGTGCATGATCTGAGGCAGTAGTAGCAATATGATGTAACACAAACAACTTAAAAGAGTTAGCTTAGAAAGCATTAGAAACAAACCTATCTAGCCTTTCAAAAACATTACCTCTGGACCAAGTATAAAGGCTCCCTTTGTACCCCAAATCAAATAACTCTTCATACTCTAAAGTGTCATTAAAATAAAAAATCCAACTCATGTTAGGAGGAGAAACACCTTTCTTCTCATTGGAAGGAGTTATAAGGTTAAAATCTTGACCAACTAACCAAGCATCATTATAGATATTTAGAGATTTTAGCTGATTTCATGTTTCCATCCTCTATTTCTTAGCATAATGATCCGATTTTTTTGTTGTGATAGATTGTGTAAAATTTAATTAAATATAATCAATTAATATTCAGATTCTACGCAAGTATACATATCATTATCAAGTAATAATGTACTTTCTATTTAAGCCCCAAGTATCAATCCTATGGGGAAGGTTTAAATTGGAAATGATAAATTTGCAAGGAAATTCACAGAAAGTCAATTGAAATCACTGTCACTAATTTCAATTTTTGAGATGTAATCAAAACTAAATTTCTAAACTATTATCAAGTCAAATATGCAGAATTTAAAAAATTAAATACTAATATATTAACTATGTTTATGTAACGGAGATTCTTATGTAAAAAAAACATCATTCCCACTACAATGAGGCTATGCTAAAATGAGATGAGATAAATGTTCATAATATGTATTGTACCAAATAGGAGCAATTTTAATACTCTACCCTGATAGAGTGCAAATAAAATCATTGGCTAATCTCAGTGTTTAGTCCCTAAATCCGTGGCTAGGCTATTAGGATATCGGCTCCCACTCCAGAGCTCCCACTTCCCTTCACCTGAAGGCTATCTCCCGCTTCAGTTTTTAAACACTAAGACTAAATTGAACATTTTAGTCTGTCACCCTAAAGGTTCTCCAATTCTACACCCAACAAAGAATATTTCCCTATTAGTTTGCACTTAACTCCATAAACGATGTTCTCCTTCATGGAATCAAATGTGATCCTTACTCTGTTGTAGAACTCATACTCCATTTCTCGGATCATATGTTTCACAACACATTTTAACAATTGTTATAGAACTCATACTCCATTTCCCGGATCATATGTTTCACAACATATTTTAACAATTCAATGGGCCATATCAAAAAGTAAATTAAGTTCAGAGTTAAAAAAATCATCACAATTTATTTTACAATTTAATATGAGCACATTCATATTATCTCTTCATTTCACCATATCTCAGAGTAGGGAGAAACGTAGAGGGAACTACTCAGACTTCATGAGAAAGAAATAACAAAACACAAATTTTATATATAAAAGAAAGTTCATACAACACTAATAAACAAACAATACTTATCTGAAAACTCTTTCTCAAAGCAAATTCTTTGTAGCCTTTCCTTAGAAATACAGGAAAAAGATATCTCTCACTTTCTCCTTCTCCAACACTCTTACAGAAAGTTTCACACTAAATCTCACCACAAAAACTCTAAACTATGAAAATAAAATCACTAATGGACTCCAATATGAAAGTGGAATGAAATGATGTGGTGCAAAAAATGAAAGTAGAGGAGTGAAAAACGTAGAAGAGCACATTTTCTGATGAAATTTGGCCCCAAATAGAGCCCAAGGTCGGTTCTCCAAGAGGTGCCTCCAAAAACTCTTCAAAAAGTCGTCCAAATACATCAAACCTTCTAGAAACGGGGTCTGCACCGCCTTTGGCGCCGTCAGTGCTATTCTGGCGCCGTCGGCTCTGAGTAAAAAATCTCTGTGTTAATTTGTTCTGCGCCATCGGCGCTGCCCTCGATGCTGCCGGCACTGAGCATATCTTCAAAAATGTCATTTTGACTCCATTTTTTTTTGCTTTCTTTTTGCTTTAAGCCCTAAAAATCAACAACCTGCAAAAAAACATCAAAATACCTTTCATTAAAGTGCAATATCATCAAAATTAGGTGTAAAATATGGGTCTAAAAATGCATATATTTTTGGTGTATCAAAATCTCCCAAACTTACATATTACTTGTCTTCAAGTAACTCCTTTACTACATAAAAAATATGACTTGTGGTAAAGATCATAACTTTTAGACTTCCATATTTTAGTTTTCCAAATATAATAGTATAACTTAAGAAAAATTTAAGACAACTCCAGTTAATACTAAAGGTGTAAAGATATTCAATAATTAAGTCTAAGGTTTCTGATCCTCTATTTCTTTCAAGAAAAATTGCAATTTGTTACATTAAAGTCACTTAGCAAATTCATATGAAAAGAATTTCATAAAAATTTATTAATAATTAAGTTAACATTCAAATAGAAAGTTTAGAAAATGTGTTCAAGTCTTTTTTCTTAAGTTGATTCAAGTGAAGCCAATTTTTATATAGACATTTCCTCAATCTTCTCCCCATATATTTTTTTTCTTTTTCTTTTTCTTTTCTTTTCACGATCATTTTTAATCCCCTTTTTCTTTTCTTTCTTTCTTTTCTTCTCTCTCTATTTTTTTATATATGTCAGGATTACTATATCTGGATAGCCTTTAATGATTTTGAACTTCACTATCTTCCTCTTAAAGTTAAAAACTTTTCACATTTCTTCACTTAACAAATTTATATTAGCTTAAAGATTTCATAAAGTTTTCTATCCTCTTTTTAAAGTTAAACTTTTTACATTTTTTTCACTTAACAAATTTATATTAACTTAAAGATTTCATAAAGTTTAAAAACTTTTACATTTCTTCACTTAACAAATTTATATTAACTTAAAGATTTCATAAAGTTTAATTCTTTAAAAACTTATTACATTTCTTCACTTAACAAATTTATATTAACTTAAAGATTTCATAAACTTTAATTCTTTTTCTTTTTACATGAATCTTTTAAGATTTTTAATACTTCAAAAATACAAAATTCCTTTACTAAAAATAGAAAAACATAGGTTTTAAGCTTTTTAATACTTCAAAAATATAAATTTCATTTACTAAAAATAGAAAAACATAGTCTTATATTCTTTTACCAAATATCTTAGCCCCTATAATTAACTTTTATTATTGAAAATTTTTACTTAAATTTACTATATATTTAGAAACATAAATATAGTTATCCAAAGTTAACCTCTAATGCCAAAGTTCATATTAAATTTAAAATTATAAAAATATAATTAAGTGAGGACATATAAAACTAAGTTCTTTCCCTCTTTCTAAAAATGATTTTTCTTCTTCTCCTCGCCAAACTTAAATTTTTAAAAGATTTTTACATGAAGAACTTTAAAAATGAAGGGTAAAAGAAAGAATTAAATACATTAAAAAAAAATTTATACCTGTTAGATATTCTGATTTTTGAACATAAATTTTGAAATATTTGTAGGTGCTAAAATGAAAACTACAAGGCTAAAATATTAAATTGCACATAATACATATAAAATTTGTTGAGAAAGAGCTAATCACAAAACATATCAACGTGCTGAAAATAACAACAGAACTAAACTAAATTCTAAAAATAAAAAAAGTTTTCCACATTACAGTTTCACATAACATAACAACAAAGTCTAATCAACATCACAACACAAACAATACAATCACACAGTACAAACACAAACAAATAAACAAAATAGATCACCAGTCATCATCTTCCTCATCATCGACATCTAACTTCTGCTGCTGATATGGAGTATAAGTAGGGTGAATAGGGAACTGAACTGTATGGTCACCCCTCAGATATCTCACTAAAGCATCATCATAAGCGGCATCATACTCAAATTTCTGGTGAATCAGATCATCAGTGTGAGTATTTCTGGCCTCTATATTCTGCATCCTATGATCCATCCTCAAAATATCTCCCTGTTGTATTATCATCTAATCCAACAACTCCCTATTGTTGGGGTCACTTGAAGTAGGCTCACTATGGGTTCTAGAAGTAGAAGGAATATCCCTGGCCTATCTTCCAGATCTCCAATCAACATGAGACTCAGAAGTCTTGATGTTGGCAGGCCTAATGGATCTCTAAGGCTCAATCCTCTCCTCATTAGGTTTGAAATCAACTCCTGCCTACTCACAAAGTGTGTAAATAAAATCAGGGTGTGCCAATCCACCAGTGGTCTCTCCTAGAGCAATAGATCAAATTTTCATATAAATGATAGACCCTACATTTAAATCCATCACTTGCTAAATACAGTAGTTCAGAATGGCTCTATTTTTGGTCACTTCACTATGATGATACGTTGGAATCATCCTCCCAGAAATAAAATAGTGTCAGGATTTAGATATTACATTTAACATAGAAAGGGGAAAGTTAACTTTAACTCCATTTTTTTATTTTCCAAGCCTCTTTCTCACAAGTCAGAAAAGAAATAACTTCTTCTAAAGTCTGATTTGTAACTGAAAAAGAATGATACTGGTGACAGCGACTTTATATATGCTTAAATTTATGAACCCAGATTTATATATTTATAATGATTTTGTAAAGTCACAATTTCAAACGCAATTATACGTATCGCTCAAGTAATACAGGGCTCTGGTGGAGTCCCGTTTATCAATCCCACTGGGAAGCGAGGTAAGAGGTCCTTAGTCAAATTCAAATCTACTACAATTAGTCCTTAGTTTAAAATGTCGATTAAAATGATGTTTTATCTAGCAACTACTCCTAAATGCAAGTGTTAAATGTAAAGATAGTAANTTATAATATGGACTCTTCTTTTGCAAGAATTTGATTTTGTAATAGTAGATTAGAAGGGAATTGAAAATCAAATTGTTGATCATTTGTCCAGGCTTGAATTAGAAAAATCACTATGTTTTGAAAATGAAATTAATGAACATTTTCTAAATGAAAAATTGTTCACTATTAATGAGTGGCGTGTTTCTTGGTATGCCGAAATTGTGAACTTTATTGTTAGTGATATTATACCCTATGGAATGACATACCAACAAAAGAGAAAATTTATTTCTGAAGATAAGACTTATTTTTGGGATGACTGACAGCGACTTTATATATGCTTAAATATACAAGAATTTAACACCACAACTAGAAGATTTAAACCCCTGGCAATGCGCCAAAAACTTGATGCAACTTTTAATATGCAAGAATTTATGAACCCAAATTTATATAATTATAATGATTTTGTAAAGTCACAATTTCAAACGCAAATATACGTATCGCTCAAGTAATACAGGGCTCTAGTGGAGTCCCGTTTATCGATCCCACAGGCAAGCGAGANGCTAAAGATAACCCTTTTTGGATGAATTGGTTTGGAAAATTTTGAGATATTAAAAACTACTGTTCTTATGTAATGAATTGGATAATGTAAAGGAATGAGATGCATTAAATATTATATGTGCTTAATAGGAGCAATCCTATTCTTTACCCTTTGGTCTAGGCATAAAGAACATTGACTAATCCTATGCTTGTTTACNCAAGCGAGATAAGAGGTTCTTAGTCAAATTCTAATCTACTACAATTAGTCTTTAGTTTGGAATATCGATTAAAATGATGTTTTATCTAGAAACTACTCCTAAATGCAAGTGTTAAATGTAAAGATAATTATTATAACTAAATGCAAATATTAATTCTAAAGATAACCCTTTTTGGATGGATTGGTTTGGATAAGAACTATAACTAAATACAAATATTAATTCTAAAGATAACCCTTTTTGGATGAATTGGTTCGGAGAATTTTGAGATATGAAAAACTACTATTCTTATGTAATGAATTGGTTAATGTAAAGGAATGAGATCATTAAATATTGTATGTGCCAAATAGAAGCAATCCTATTCTTTACCCTTTGGTCTAGGCATAAAGAACATTGACTAATCCTATGCTTGTTTACTGAATCCGTGGCTAGGCTGGGAGGATACTGGCTCTCACTTCGCAGCTCCCACATTCCCCTCACCTGAGGTGTAACATCTCCACTTCAGTACTCAAACAATAGGACTGAAATGGGGATTTTAGTCTGTCACCCTAAAATCTACAATTCTATGCCCATCAAAGTATATTTCCCTATTTATTTGCATTCAACTCCCATGAACTTAACAATTCATGGAACTGAATGTGATTCTAATTGTTGAGAATTACACAGTTCACTTGGGTCTTAATGCAATTACAACAAACTTTCACACTACAATAGGCTTTTATTGTAATGTAAATAAACTGCAAGTAAAAACCATCACATTGATAATTAAATCCGCTTCTAACATACATCGCAAAATCCTAAACATGAATTCTACTCATTACAAAAGAAAAGTAAAATGAAAATAACGGCATATTTCCTAAACTGAATTCTACTCATTACAAAAGAAAAGTAAAATGAAAACAATGGCATAATCTTCTCTGCCATTATTTCTAAACAAGAAGAGAGAATAATAGAAGCCCATCACAAAGCATGAAGAAAACACAACAAAAACTTTATTTAACCAAAACAAATCCACTAGATAAGTGCTTACAAGACCATAAGATAATGAAGAACACAATACTTAGCTTTTTCCCTTGAAAGAAAAAAGAAAATCTCTCCCACAAAGTCTCTCGCCGATCCATGCAATGCTAGAACATCTCCATACAAATTCTATCAAAATCTCCTCTCCAATCTCTCCAAAAGGGTACAAAAATATATTTCTACTCCTATTCTAAAAACCCTTAACTTTCTCCACACTTTTCCTAACATTCCTCTCACAAAAATCCCTTTTTCTAACCGAAATTTGTTCTCTTAAAGTGTAGGGATGAAGTTTGAAGAGTTGCCACAAGAAACCTTTCAAAAAGCGTCCAAATACGTTGAATTNTTGCTTCAGTACTCAAACAATAGGACTGAATTGGGGATTTTAGTCTGTCACCCTAAAATCTCCAATTCTACGCCCATCAAAAAATGTTTCCCTATTTATTTGCATTCAACTCCGATGAACTTAACCATCCATGGAATCTGAATGTGGTTCTACTTTGTTGAGAATTACACGGCCCTCTTGGGTCTTAATGCAATTACAACAAACTTTAACACTACATCAGGTTTTTATTGTAATGTAAATAAAGTGCAAGTAAAAACCATCACATTGATAATTAAATCAGCTTCTAACATGCATCACAAAATCCTAAACATGAATTCTACTCATTACAAAAGAAAAGTAAAATGAAAACAATATCATAATCTTCTCATGCCATTATTTTCAAACAAGAACAGAGAGTAAGAGAAACACATCACAAAGCATGAAGAAAACACAACGAAAAACTTCATTTCATCAAAGCAAATCTATTAGATAAGTGTTTACAAAATCATAAGATAATGAAGAACACAATACTTAGTTTTTTCCCTTGAAAGAAAGAAGAAAATCTCTTCCACAAAGTCTCTCGCCAATCCATGCAATGCTAGAACATCTCCTTACAAATTCTCACAAAATCTCATCTCAAATCTCTCCAAAATGGTAGAAATCTACATTTCTACTCCTATTCTAATAAACCTAAACTTTCTCCACACTTTTCCTAACATTCCTCTCACTAAAATCCCTCTTTTTCTAACCTAAATTTATTCTTTTAAAGTCTAGGGACGAAGTTTGAAGAGTTGCCACCAGCACCCTTCCAAAAAGCATCCAAATACATTGAATTTCAGCCCATAACCGCCAAAAGTCGATCCATAGTCGTCCCGGGTGCTGTCGGCGGGCTCGAGGGCGCTGTCAGCGAGCTTTTCTGTTGTTTTTCGGTCTTCTCGGGTAAATCTCGCCGCCCGCGCCGTTTTGGCTCCATCGGCGGGTTGACTGCGCAGCGTCACCGTTTGGCTCCGTTTGGCTCCGTTTTAGCTCCGTTTCACCCCATTTCAGTTGTGTTGCGTTCCTAACAGATAGCCCTACAAAATAAGCATGAAAACAACCTTCCTTTAAAGTGTAATCTCATTGAAAAATATGCAAAAAGTGTAAAAGAGATTAAGCATCCAAAGACTTATCAAAAGGTGAGAGAGCAAAATATCATTTCTTGCTCGTTTTTGCTCCAAATTGCACCGTTTTTTCATCTTTTTGCTCCAATGACCATAATTCATCATACCTATAATAAAATATTAAAAATACCCTTCTTTAAAGTGAAACATCATCAAAATCAGTATAAAATAGGTATGACAATCTCAACATATTTTCCTTTGGTCAACTGGCATCTATACACATCCTCTACAGAATAAAACTCATTTATTTTCTTTGGAGTGAATTTTACCATTTTCCACGAA
>JXCR01146706.1:642907-671442 GCA_002079205.1 Phalaenopsis hybrid cultivar
TTTTTCTAATTCAAGCCTGGACAAATGATCAACAATTTGATTTTCAATTCCCTTCTAATCTACTATTACAAAATCAAATTCTTGCAAAAGAAGAGTCCATATTATAAGCCTAGGTTTAGCATCCTTCTTTTTCATTAAATACTTAATAGCAGAATGATCTGTATGCACTACACAATGAATTTCAATTAAATATGATCTAAATTTATCAAAAGCATATACTATTGCTAATAACTCTTTTTTCAGTTGTTGTATAATTAATTTGAGTTTCATTAAGAGTTTTACTAGCATAGTAAATAACTTTGAAAATTTTATCATATATTAGTCCTAAAATAGCTCCAATAACATAATCACTAGCATCACACATTAATTCAAAAGGTTTTTCCCAGTTTGGTGAAACTATAATTGGTGCAATGATTAATTTTTCTTTTAATAACTTAAAAACTTTTAGGCATTCCTCATTAAAATTAAAAATTGCATCTTTCTCTAGTAAATGGCATAAAGGCTTATCAATCTTTGAAAAGTCCTTAATATATCACCTGTAGAATCCAACATGTCCTTAGAAACTCCTAATATCCCTTATATTTGTTGGATAAGATAAATTAGTGATCACTTGAATTTTAGCAGGATCTACTTCCACACCATTTTCTAATATTTGATGTCCTAATACAATTTGTTTCTTTATAACGCTTAAGAACTTTGGATAAATGTTTAAAACATGAGTCAAATGAAGTTCCAAACAATGAAAAGTCATCCATGAATACTTCAATCCCTTTTCCAATTAAATCATAAAAATTTGCCTTCATACATATTTGAAATGTAGCAGGGGAATTACATAAACCAAAGGGCATTCTTCTAAAAGCAAAAGTACCATAAGGACTGGTAAACATTATTTTATCTTGATCCTTTGGAGATATTTGAATTTAGTGATAACCAGTATATCCATCCAGAAAATAAAAGTATCTATGCCCAGCTAGTCTATCCAGCATTTGATCTAGAAAAGGTAATGGAAAATGATCTTTCATAGTGGCAAGATTTAATTTTCTATAATCAATGCATATTCACCACTCTGTAAATTGTCTAATAGATATTAACTCATTATGTTCATTTACAGTTACAGTTACTCCTCATTTCTTAGGAATGCAATGAATTGGACTAACCCATGCACTATCTGAAATAGGGTAGATAATTACAGCATCTAACCACTTTAAAATTTCTTTATTTACAACTTCTTTCATAACATGATTCAATCTCCTTTGCGGATCAGCCCTGGGTTTGCAGTTCTCTTTCATATGAATTCTATGCATATAAATTGAAGGGTTAATTCCCTTAATATCAGCAATTGTCCATCAAAAGGCTTTCTTAAAATTTTTTTGAATTTTCATCAACCTTTCTTCTTCTTCCATTATTAATTTTGAGGAAATTATAACTGGTAAAGTAGAGGAATCTCCCTAAAAAGACATATTTTAAATGATCAAGAAGTAACTTCAACTCTAAAGGTTTTTCAATAGATGAACAAAATGATTTATCTTTGTCTATCGTGTCCAAAACTTCAAAACTTTCTCGAACATAGTTTGAATTTTTCTTAAAAAGATCTTCACATTGATTTAATTCCTCTTCTTACTCGTGTTCCAAATCTTGTACTTCAGATTTTTCTTCATAAGTAGTTCTAAAATGGCATTCACTTAGATATCTTATAACATCAATTCTATAACATTTATTATCTTTACCTTTTGCAGGGTATTTCATTGATTTTGAAATGTTAAAAGTAAGAGTTTGATCATTGATGTGTATTGTAAATTCCCTTTTCTGAACATCTATCATTACTCTTCCTGTGACTAGGAAAAGTCTCCCCAAAATGACAGGTATCTCTTTATCTTCCTCCATATCTAGCATAATGAAATTAGTAGGAAAGATAAATTGATCCACTTTCACTAGGACATCTTCTATAACTCCTTTAGAGTATGTTATCAAACGATCTGCTAACTACAGAGTTACAGTATTTGGGGTTATTTCTCCTAATCTCAATCTTTTAAATATTGGTAATGGAATAAGGCTAATGCTTGCACCTAATCACATAAAGCTTTCTCATACAATATATCTCCTATTACACATGAAATTGTAAAGCTACCAGGATCTTTAAGTTTTTCAGGAAGCTTCTTCTGAATTGTCGTACTACACTCCTCACTAAGTGCAACAATCTCATTATCTTCAAACTTCCTTTTCCTGTTGAGAATATCCTTCATAAACTTTACATAGCTCGATATTTGTTCTAAGGCTTCAACAAATGGAATATTAATTGTAAGCTTCTTAAATATTTCTAGAAATTTTGAAAATTATTTATCCAACTTTTGCTGACAAAGTCTTTGAGGAAATGGAAATGGTGGTTTTTCCAAATCAATTTTCAGTGGAGAAATAGGTCTCTCAGAATCTTTTGAAGCGTCCTCTTTTGATTCTTCAATTTCTTCTCTTTTAGAATCTTTCGGAGCGTCCTCTTTTGATTCTTCAATTTCTTCTCTCTCTACTTCAATTTCTTTTTGAATCCGACCTTCAAACTCTTTCTCGCTTCTAAGTTGAACGGCTTTTACTTGCCCATTATTCTGGTCTATTAGATTTGATTTAGTAGTACTAAGAAGTGTTCCTTAGAATCTATTACTTAAGGAATTTTCTATTTGTATAAGTTGATTCTCAATATTTCTAATTATAGCTTCTTGACTTTGTAATTGATTTTCCATTTGTAACACCACTTCCTCTATAGATAACTTCTTCTCCTTAAACTATTTATTACTGTTGAAACTTGGAGGATAAGTAGATCTATAATTATTATTCCCTTGGTGTTCCAGTTTCCCAATGGGTTCCTTAGTTGTTCCCCCATTGCTGATTATTACCATCCAAATTGTTATTCTAGTTAAAGTTGGGATGGTTCTTCCAACCTAGGTTATAATAATTTAAATATGGGTTATTCTGGTTATTATTTATGACATTTAAAGTTTCTAATGATGCTTGAGAATCTATCATTTAGCCTAATGAATTCTCTTCAATCATAGAAATTGGTTGAGAAATATTCATTCCAAATCGGTCTAACTTCCTTGAAATTGCAGCAACTTAATTTGCTAACATGATAAATGCATCAGTTTCATGAATATTGACTACTTTCTTAGGATTTACCTTCTCAGTAGGCCATTGAAAATTATTGGTAGTCATTTCTTCAATTAAAGCATAAGCATCATCAAATGGTTTTAAAATCAATGAACCACCAGCAGCGGCATCAATAATTGATCTAAGAGATCCAACTAATCCATTATAACCAGCAGCGGCATCAATAATAGATCTAAGAGATCCAACTAATCCATTATAAAAAGTTTGAATTACCAATCTGGTATAGCATGGTGTGGACACTTTCTTAAGAGTTCTTTAAATATTTCCCATGCTTCATAAATAGATTCTCCTTCAAAGTGATTAAAAGATGTGGACACTTTCTTAATAGTTCTTTAAATTGTTCTCATGCTTCATAAATAGATTCCCCTTCAAATTGATTAAAAGATGTAATATCATTTCTAAGCCTTGCAGTTTTTTATGGTGGAAAGTATTTAGTAAGGAATTTTTGTGCTAAATCACCCCAAGTTCTGATAGATCCAGGTGCTAATGAATTCAACCACATCTTAGCTTTATCCCTTGTGAGAAAGAAAATAACATAAGTCTTATGACATCATCTGATACACCATCGTATTTAAATGTAGCGCACAATTCTAGAAAATTGGGAAGATGTAAATTTGGATCTTCAATTGGTGATCCCTCAAACTGATTATTTGATACCATTTGGATAATAGCAGGTTTAAGCTCAAATAAATTAGCCACTAAAGTTGGTTTTTGAATACTAGAATGAAGTTTATCTATAGTAGGGTTGGCATAATCTCTTAAAGGTTAAACTCTTGATGAATTTCAGCATTTTGATTATTTTGGTCTACCATTTCTGTAATTTTTTTTTTTGAATTTTTTAAAATTTATATTTTTGATGGTTTTTCTGATTTTTCTAACAGTTCTTTCTAATTCAAAATCATAGGGCATTGGTCCTTCAGAATCTGAACTATGCATACACTAACATATAATAAAATAAATAAAACAAAATAAAATAAGATGAGATAACTTAAAGTTTAAATAAAACTTTCTAAAAATAGAAATTTACTTTTTAAAATCAATTTCTCCCCACAACGGCGCAAAAAACTTGATCCTTGGATACTGCTAATTTGCACAGTACAACAATAATTCAGATTATATTTCACTTATGTTTTCTCACTTTGCAGCAAAACCAAAAACTTGATCTTGAAGAAAAATAAGAATTTAACTTTTAATTTATATATATATTGGGATACTACGCAAGTATACATCGTATTATCAAGTAATATAAGACTTTTTACTTTTAATTTATATATATTGGGATACTCGGCAAGTATACGTATCATTATCAAGTAATATAGGACTTTTTGATTAAGACCTGAAGAACCCACGGGGAGAATATGCAATATGCACTATTGAACAACAAACTTTCTATTTTTAATAAAAAGATAATTATCTAAACTAAAGATGATTTTTGCAGTAATAAAATTTTAAATATTTTTGGTATTTTCAATATTTTGATAGAACAATAACAATTTAAAAAGATAACTAGAGTTTTTGTAGAAGAAAAGCATTAAATATGAAAATATCTTTCTTCTTGTTATGATTCAGCACTAAGTATAGAAATTCTGTTGTGGAAGTATGCAAATTGTGCTATGCCAAATAGGAGCAATAATATTCTTTACCCTTACTAGAGATGCTATAAAGAACATTGGCTACTATAGTTTGAATAGTCTTGAAGACCGGCTAGGCAGGGAAGATACTAGCTCTCACTCTAGAGTTCCCTAGAGCAATAATATTCTTTACCCTTACTAGAGTTGCTATAAAGAACATTGGCTAATTTAAAGTTATTTCTGAAGATCGGCTAGGCAGAGAAGATACGAGTTGTCACTCTAGAGTTCCCTTAATTCCCTCCACCTGGGGGCTAACATCTCGAGCCTAGGCAGGGAAGATACCAGCTCTCACTCTAGAGTTCCCTCGATTCCCTCCACCCGGGGGCTAGCATCGCTAAGCAGGAAAGATTCTAGCTCTCACTTTAGAGTTCCCTCGATTCCCTCCACCTAGGGGCTAAAACTCCCATATCAGAACCTAAAATAATAAACCAAGTTGGGGGCTTTAACCTGTCACTTTAAAGTCCTCTAACTCTACACCCTTCAATAAATATTTTCCTATTTATTTGCACTCAATCATATGAACTACATTCTCATTCATACAACCTTATGTGATTCTTTCCAATTGTTGACTGAGACAATACCAGCTCGGTTCCTACATGTTCTCATAAAAAATTTTAACATCTGGATTGGCCAAATCAAGAAGTAAATGAAGTAGATGAATTTAAATCATCATAACTTCTTCCAGCAACGAAGATCAATGCTTTCCATAACTTCCGTCAAAAACTTAATTACTTATTATTTTAAGAAGAAAGATAAAGAAAACTACTCAGAATCCATGGAGAAAACAAAACCACGCTTTAGTTTAAAAGAAGAAATCATTTTCAAACCAACAATAAGTCTCAATTAAAACCAAAAGCAATCTCAAAACAAAAAGATAAAAACTTATCTCAAGTCCTCCACCAAACTCTTGAAGTTCCTTTGATTCTCTTCTCTTTACAGTCATTCAAAATAAAATAAAATAACAAAAAAGATAAAATAAAAGTAAAAGTAAAAGTGATGCCTAAAAATCTCTTCGAACTAACTCCCCAAATGAGAACTTTCAAAACTTTCCAATACTTTGAGGACTTCTTTCAAAGTCCCAATCTTCTTTCTTTATAATTTTCCAAAAGGTGCCTTGGTTTCTCTTCAAAATATGTCTAAATTTGATGTATTTCCCCAAGAGATGCAACCTTTCGTGATAATTTTCATCCATGGTGGTTATAATCACCTATTAAGCCAATGGGCGTCTTAAAAACCTCTTCAAAATTTGCAGAAACTGACTTTACTCACCCAATAACTGCCACTGACGCTTAAGTGTGGGGCCTCTGGCGCTTAGGCGCAGCCTTCTTTGTTTAACTGGAGCGTAAGCGTCAGATCAAACACTTAGGTGCCAAAACTCGTTTGCACATTTTTCATATTTTTGCTCCAAATTTGATCCTTTTTCACTCCTTTCGGTATTTTTCACCCTTTCTACCTGTATCTGTAAGAAAAACACAAAAATACCTTCCATTAAAGCGCAATATCTTAATAATAGGTATAAAAATGTGTTTAAAAACACTATATTTTAGGTGTATCAGTATGCCCACTTTTATTTCTATTGCCTTATTGGCATACCTCATGGGGTCGCTGTCACCACAGCATCCCCATCTTCCCGGGGCCTCTACCGTCACGACATGCCTACTCTTTACAGGTCGCTGCCTTATCGGCATACCTCCTGGGACTGCTGCCACTACGGCATGCCCATCTTCTTAGGGCCACTGCCACTACGGTATGTAAACATTTGTTTGAATCCCTGCCCCCATGGTATAATCATCACTTGTGTTTTGATTAATCATCTGCATTTACATGTTTGCATGGTTAGAGAGCCAGACCCATTAGGAGAGTGACTCTCATGTTGGTCGTGATGCCTTAACGAGCATTGCTTGTTGGGTCAATCCCGATGAGCAATGCGAGTTAAGTCATCAAAATTTACATGAGTATAACTGTGTTAAGAATCTAATGAATCTAACTGGTGTCATCCCCTTTCGTGACACTTTAGATTCTTTGGATCCTTAGGATGGGGCCAGTAAAGTGACCCCGTGAAAGTCATACCATACCCAGACTTACCCCTCACTTAGATATTAGGTTGATGCACTTTTTGTTAAATGGTGTGCTAGGCTAGGATTTAGGGGCTAGGTAGTCTTTTTTATGTCTAGCTATTGTTCTCTGCTGGATTGGTTTCGTTAGCCAGACATCTTTCTTTTGCATTGTGCTTCTGGTGTGACTGAATGCTGCATATGTATGGTAGTGTGTTAAGTCGTTCTTCTGCAGGGAGCCATGCCTATTTATATGCACACACACAGGTACCACTCTAAGGGGAGCAAATAATGATTTCTGACCCTTTTGCTTGCAGGTGCTATTAGCTCCACCACTTTTAAGGCATCGCTCATGATACGTTATGTGCATGTGAGTTTTCTCGCTGACACTTATTTTTATGCAGAATTGAGTCTTTTTCTTTTCTATATATACTCTTAGAGTCTAGGAGAGTCTTGTAGCAGAAATAAGATACAAGCACGGGTTCTGAGACGTTAGCATGGGAACCATGTGGAGGGGACCAGGAGCAAATACTTGTGCCCCGTATCTTAATTTTGCATTTTATATCGATGTATAGAATTAAGACAGGGCATGTATATACGGAGTCTAACGACTTTTTTTTCTTTTCTAGAATATTTTGCAGACCCAACGACGCCGACCTGTTTATTATTTTGATTTGACTTGTTTTTTTTATCATGTTGCATGTCTGCACTTGCATGTGTTTTTCTTGTTTTCTTTCAGTATTTTATCAGGGATTTCACGATACAACATAGGCTCTTTAGGACTTAATTCCTAATTTTCTACAAAACCTAAATAAATATTCAAGATAATTAAAATTTAGGATTAAAATATTCAAGATTTAAAAATTGCAACATTTACTTTCCTGCATATTTAATAGGGCCTCCACAATACTTAGGATAAAGCTCTAGATAACTGCATTCATATTTGCATGTCCCGAGGAGGAGTCCCCAAACTTTTCCATCCTGACTGGCCCAGTATGCTTTCATATAGGTGGTTGTCTAGTGCGCCTAGGGTGTTAGAAGACTCTCTGATCCATACAGGGTGCAAGCCCTTTTGTTTGGACTGTTTCCAGCTTTGTAACTGAACCTCCACTTTCTCTTCTTTCCTGAGGCATCCTTGCCACTTTGGCAGGTATAAGTCCCACCTCTTGGAGCTCTAGTTTATAGTCATAGGATAGAGTTTCCTTCCTTTAAGGCTACTGAGGTTCCCACGAATGATGCAATTCACGGATTGCTTACAGGGAATCTCAGGTTGTGTTGGGTCAACTACCTTCACGACCAAGTAGGCTTAGGGTCCTAGTGGCTTGGGATGACTGGTCCATGGTAACCCCGACCTGGCTACCTCTACCTCCTAAGATTACTCTTCCCTACCTTTTGGTTACCCCTGTTGAGCCACTTCTACTCCTTTGAATTTGTTGGTGTCACTTTGACGACGCGATGCTGATAAGTTGCCGTCTGTTCGGGATACGACGATTTGTCTTATGCCCTTACGCGAATGTGCTATGATGTATTGAGATACCCCCGTTGAAGTGATTTATGGTCGTTTAGTAGGTTTCGTGAGTTGATAAGCTGCTACCCATTTGGACGTGGGAGATTCACTCTCCGCCCGATGGTGCAGCGTGAGCTTCAAAGCATCGAGATCGTTCCATACGAAATAGTCACCTTTTGATAACCTATACCCTAGGTCCATAATGATAAAGTGAAACTCCTTCCATCGAGAGTCTTCTTGGGCATCCCATGAGACGTAATTAACCAGTAGGAATACATTACTCTGGGAGACTTTTGACCCCATAAAAGAAAATTTTGTTCTCTGGTTACGAGTAGCTTATATAGAGATTCTGCTCGTGGATGTTATTTTTCCGAGGTACTTCAATCTGATTCTGTTTTGGCGTATACTCTTGACCCATCACACGAGGATTATCCCTATATAAGTCTTCCGTCTCTTTTCTCTTTTTTATTTATTTGCCTATTTTTTGTCGTACGTTAGTTCGCTATTTGATTCTCTTTAAGTCATTCATTTGGTTTGAGAGGCAGACTTGCTCGAATAGGTAAATTATACGATGACATACAATAGGCAAGCTGGCGACTCCGAGATCTAAAGAGAACCGAGAAAAATATACGTCACTTAAACGCTTCTAAGATTTTGAGCAGGAACACTGCTGACTTAAATGGGGTGATATGGTTGTAAGCCTCCAAGGCCAGTAATTTGAATTTCTCTTGGGGCTCCACTCCGGTTATCTATAGGGCGAAAGTGTTCTCCAACTGATGTGGTGCTTTAATGCGCCCTATTCGTTGTCTTTCCACTTTTGCAGATCCTGCACTATTCTGCTATTACGAGTCTTTGTGCTTTTCAGGACCATGGTTTGCCCCACACCATTGTGCATTGGTGCCACCTCTTGTGGATGATTTTGTTTTTAGAGGGACTGATTCTTTGCCAGTGCTGGGACAGCCCTTAGAACTTCACCAATCTAGCTCGACACTTGATCCTTGATCTGAGTCCACATCTTCTATATTCCTCTCTGCTTGCATTCTTAGATGTTCTCATTGGGGATTCACATTAGCTACTGTTCTTTGGTTGCTCCCTTCTCTCTAAGATCGATGTGCTCCTTATCTTATTGACGACATGGCTCCACACTCACCACACCTTTTAGGATGTTGATTCTGTATCTGTCTGGAAGACATGCCTAAGGTATATAACACTTTAAGACGCAAGAGAGAGAGAGGGAGAGGGAGAGGGAGATGAGAGAGAAAGAGAGAGCAATATCACAGTATTGAACATTAAAATTGCTTGACCTTTACTCATGAAAATGGAGCCCTATTTATAGGGATGAGTTAATATACAATTACATATTGTGCCCATAAGGTAAACATGTACTAAGGGGGCATCTTAGCCTGTACATAAAATTGGCATGTGGGACCCATAGATGTGGCCTGCTAGTGACCTTTGGACCGAGTGGTTATAAGGTCGGATGGTCGCATGGCCTGGTGGTTATTTGTCGGAAGTCCGAATGTGCTGACTTGGAGCAGAAGGGGTTGTTTCCTCTTTTTGATCTAATACGAATTAGGAGGCAGTTGTTTTGTTCAAGCAATCCTAATTAATTCGATGATTCTTCTTTATTTGTTAGAGGCGCACCCTGCCTCTACGATAAGATAAATTGTACTGTCTAGCATGCAGTCCGGGAGCTTCCATGGTAGGCTATGTGAGCCCTAACTTCTTTTGTTGTTCATGTAATTTCTTCATAATTCGCGGTGACACATTTTTAACGTATAATCTTAACAATAAAACATGATTAAATATAGTTTAAACATGAATAATAATGCAATGCATTCATATGTATATCCATTTTCTTTTCGCTATTAGAATTGAATAAAATAGTAAAAAAATTAAGCAGTGATAAGTAAATACAATCATTTGTTAACCCTTTCTTTTCTTACTTGCCTTGAAGTCATCTTGCTTTTTGTTATTTTATTTTTTATCTTCATTTCCTTTTCATGGTTTGCGTGATTCACTTATTTGGAAACCCTAAATAGTGTGAAATAAATAATTCCATGAGTTCAGCATAAAATGGAAAGCGCGTTTGATAATCCTTTTACTAAAGATATGTCAGATTATCTTAATGAATGCTCTGCTAAATGCTGTGCTTTTCAAATTTTTTTAAAAAAACCCAAGCCACTTAAAAAATTTAGAGAGTGTTCTAGAGCATAAAAAAAAATAAAGGCAAGAACATGTGTATTTGAATATGTCATTTCTTAAGAAAATTTTGAGCTCATTTTTTGTCGAGTTCAGCTGACTACAAATATAATTTTTTTATTAGCTAAAATGTAGGTCAAGTCTAGCTAAACGACCAAGTATATTAATTCTATTGAACTCATCAAGCCAATTCAACCCCAATGCATCATGTTTTTCAACAATATCCTACGTGGCGCTCAAAATGATAGGGTGAGCTTGGTGTAAATACTAGAGGTGTAAACGACCCGACACAAGCGAGTCCAGTTTTAGCACATGTTTAGTTTGTCAAAAAATACCATTGTTTGTGTTCGGCTCGTTTACTCAGCGAACCGAACATGAGTTGTTCGCAAACAAAGAGCGGTTTTGAAAACCCTAGTCATGAAGCCGTTAGAGGCATGGGTTTGGCTTGTTAAAAAAATATCATTGTTCATGTTTTGTTCATTTATAAATCGAGCTCAAAAAAGTTTATTTGTGTTTGGCTCATTTGTTTATTGAGCCGAACATGAGTTGTTCACGAACAATGAGTCATTTTGACAATACTAATCACACAATCGTAGGATCATAAGAGTAAGATGAGATTTATATCTCATTATTTATATTAAGAAATTTTTAAATAAAATTTGATATATTTTTATTCTAATTTTACTTAGTAATTTTAATTGATTATAATCTTTGTGGCCTTGTAAATAATTAAATTAATTAAAAATAATACTTGATGCATGCTAGAAAAATTTGTGACGGTAGAGCAAAAGATTATCATTTTAGTGTTGCACGAAGATTCAACACACACTTAGATGAAAGGGAATCAACATGTGAAAAAGCCAGAAGTTTTTACGTGGAAAACCCGTAAAGAGAAAAAACCACAGGGTCTGTTCTAGTTATAAAAATCAACTATAAGTTGATGATTACAGAGGCCCTTTGTCCCACAGACAGGAAAGGGTTACTTAATTTTCCAAGCAACAACGTCGACTGACGGCGTCTGGTTAGCGGTGGCCAATGATAATTGATGACGATTGGTGGTAATCAACGGAGGTCAGCAACGATTGACGGTGGTTGACGGCGACCGACGGCAACGGAGGTCAGTGGTGCTCGTTGACCGTTGGTGCTGGTCGGCAATGATTGGCGGTGGTCGACAGCAGTCTGTGATTGCAGAGATGATGTTGAACTTAAGCTCTTTCTCAAAGCCTCAAATTCTCTCTTCAACCTCCCCCTCCCATGTGAGGGGTAGGGCTCTATTTATAATATTATGGGTGTAATTATTGCAGGAATATGAACCATTTTGATCAGACAGTCTGGAGAGCTTCCCTCGATCACATGGCGTTTGATGGATATTTGAGTGCCTCAATGATGTCGAAATTGAGCAATCTTGGACTCGTTGGATTTGTCTTGTCGAGACGCTTGATTTGACCATGAACTCACTGATTTCGACATTCGTTTGATCTTTCAAATGTGTCTAGAAATTTTCTAAGAATGATTTAATCACTTGTTCTAGGCTTGATTTGACTAAGATTGGATTAACTTTCATATCATTAGGTCTGTCTCATCAAGTTGGTTAGTTTGACTATAAGTTTGCTGAAATAGGAGCTGTGGATGATAATTTGAGCTTTTTAAAGTATAAGACTTGAGAAAATCTTAAGCTTAAAAATATAATATAGTAAGTAAAATTATTCTTAATAAAAATTTTTAAGTGGAGATAATAAAAGGACTAGATTCTAAACTTGGAGAATCTACAATATTTCTGAATTAGATATGAACTCATATTTTCATCTTTCTTAACATTAAAAATTTCTAAACTTTAAGTTGGTCTCATTTACTGAATATTTTTTTCTAAATTGGACTACTATATTTCTAAATCTAAATTTTAGTAACTCTTAAAGAAACTCATATACATATCATACTTATTTAGTTTTTAAAGATTGAAGTGTCACTTGAGGACAAGTAACATTTTAATTTTGGGGGATTTTGATACACCTAATATATATAGTATTTTTAAACGCATTTTCATGCATATCTTTTAGATATTGCACTTTAATGGAAGTTATTTGTGTGTTTTTCTTTCAAGTACAAGTAAAAAGGTGAAAAATACAAAAAGGAGTGAAAAAGGATCAAATTTAGAACAAAGATGTGAAAATTGTGCTAAAGTGTTTTGGCGCCTAAGCGCCAGATTCGTCGCTTAAGTGTCGGTTAAATAGAGAAAGCTGCACCTAAGCGCCAGAGGCCCTCGCGCTTAAGCGCTAGAGACAGTTATTTGGCGGTTTTCTTCATTTGACTAAATTTTAAAGAGGTATTTGAGGCACCTATTGGCTAAAGAGGGTGGTTATGACCACTAAAAACAAAAATATTATTAAAAGACTTATAAATGGAGGCATCCTTTGGAGAATATATTGAATTGGGATACATTTTGAAGAGTTATCAAGCACCTCTTGAAGATTTATAAAAGAAGGAAGTTGAGACTTTTTAAACTGTGCTTGAAAGTTCTGAAAAGTGGTGGAAAGGAGAGAGTTTTGGAGAGATTTTCAGACACCACAAATTTACTTTATTCTTTTTGTTTTTAGTTTATTTTGAGAGTGTTATAAAAAAGAAGAGATTCAAAATAACTTCAAGAGTTTGGTAGAGGATTTGAGATAAGTTTTTATCTTTTATTTTGAACTACTTTTGGTTTTAATCGAGACTTCTTGTTATTTGAAAATGAATTCTACTTTTAAACTAAAGTGTGGTTTTGTTTTCTTCATGGATTCTAGTAGTTTTATTTATCTTTCTTCTTAAAATGATAAGTAATTAAAGTGTTGGATGGAAGTTGTGGAGAGTATTGAGTTGGAAGAAGTTGTGATGATTTAAATCCATGCACTTCATTTACTTCTTGATTTGTCCAATCCAATGTATTCTGAGTAGTTTTCTTTATTTTTTCCTTAAAATGATAAGTAATTAAAGTTTGGATGGAAGTTGTGGAGAGTATTGATCTTTAATGCGGAAGAAGTTGTGATGATTTAAATCCATGAACTTTATTTACTTCATGATTTGACCTATCCAAATATTAAAATTTGTTGTGAGAATATGTAAGAACCGGGTTGATATTGTCTCAGTCAACAATTGGAAAGAATCATATGAGGTTGCATGAATGAGAATGTAATGCATATGATTTAGTGCAAATAATAAGGAAATAATCTTTGAAAGTTGTAGAGTTAGAGGACTTTAAAGTGATAGGTTAAAGCCCCCAACTTGGTTTACTATTTTAGGTTCTGATACAGGATGTTAGCCCCCAAGTGGAGGGAATCGATGGAACTCTAGAGTGAGAGCTGGTATCTTCTCTGCCTAGCCGGTCTTCAGAACTATTCAAACTTTAAATTAGCCAATATTTTTTATAGCATCTCTAGTAAGGGTAAAGAATATAATTGCTCCTATTTGACACAACACAATTTGCATACTACAACAACAGAATTCTTATGCTTATTACTGATTCATGATAAGGAGAAAGATATTTTCAAATTCAGTGATTTTCTTTTACATAAACTCAAATTATCTTTTTAAATTGTTACTGTTTTGTCAAAATATCAAAAATACAAAAAAGATTTGAATTTTAATTACTGCAAATACATCTCTAATTTAAGTAATTGTCTTTTTAAAATAGAAAATTTGTCGTTCAATAGAGCATATTGTGTATTTCCCTGTCGGTTCGATATTCAAGTCTCAATCAAAAAGTCATATATTACTTGATAACGATACGTATACTTGCGTAGTATCCCAATATATAAATTAAAGAGTTAAATTCCTATTTGCTTCAGGATCAAGTTTTGACTCTGTTGCAAAGTAAGGAAATATAAGTGAAAATATAATCAGAGACATTGTTATACTGTTGCATATAAGTAACAATTTGAGTTCAGTCGACGACGACCGACGGTAATCAATGGAGGTCAGCGAGAGTCGCTGACCATTATTGCTGGTCAGCGGTGATTGGTGGTTGTCGGCAGCAGTTTGCGATGACAGGGATGATATTGGACTTAAGCTCTTTCTCAAAGCCTCGGGTTCTCTCTTCAGCCTCCCCCTCCCATGTGAGGGATGTAGCTCTATTTATAATATTTTGGGTGTAATTAATGCATGCATATGAACCATTTTGATCGGAGGATCTGGAGAGCTTCCCTCGATCAGATGACGTTTGATGAACATTTGAGGCCCTAACGATGTCGAAATTGAGCAATCTTGGGCTCGTTGGATTTGCCTTGTCGAGACGCTTGATTCGACTATGAACTCGTTAAGTTCGACATTTGTTTGATTTTTCAAATGTGTCCGAAAATCTTTCAATAATGATTTAATCACTTGATCTGGGCTTTATTTGACTCGGATTAGACTAACTTTGATATTATTAGGTCCGTCACATAAAGTTGGTAAGTTTGACTGTAAGTTTGCTAAAATCAAAGCTCTAGATGACTTTTAATTAAAGCTTGAATATTTCTTGCCGAAAGGTTGTCTTGAAATTCGTGTCATGTCTCGAGATTCACGATGGATGATGAAAATTTGTTGGTGGCGTATCAGTACCTATTTTCGGGCGAGTCCAATTTCATCGTCCGAAAATAATACTCATAAGATACACACACACACACACAGATATATATATATATATATATATATATATATATATATATATANAACGAAAAATTTTTATTCACATTCAGTTCATTTATATATCGAGCATAAAAAAATTATTCATATTCAACTCATTTGCAAAACAAACGAATTCAACACGAGCTAGTCAATGAACCCAAGGTTGTTCAAGAACAAGTCAGCCCTCATGGAAACAAATAGGTGTCATTGGCCAGAGAAAAAATTACGTCAAGGTTATTCAGAAGGTACTAGGAGTTATATCCATGTTATATCATTTGTAATTATCGAGTAATTTTTCTGTAATCTATAAATATATCAAAACAAATATTGAAATTTATTGGAACTTATAGGTTTGTTATAGGTAGGGTTAACCTAGTCTTACTAAGAAGTCCGAGGCCATCTCCAAGTCTGTTAGCAATTACCAACCCCGGCACAATATAGACAGGACACATCTTCCGGATCTGAGCGGAACAAGTTGAGAACGACGTCGCTTTGTCTGCGGTGGTTGGCATTTGCAGCTGCCTGTGAACTCTTAATTCATGGCGTCCAGGATGCTTTGGTCGTCTAGAGCCGCCTGCCATCTGAGGATCTCCCTCTTTCGGAGGGGCTTCGCCTCTGGTAGATCGTTAGCATTCTTGCCTTCATTTGATTCCATTATTTTCTTATTTTTATTGGTTTTTGCTCGATACCAATTTTTTGCGGTAGTTTGGTTTTCGTAGATCTGTTTCACTTTCTGACCGAAAGATTGTGCTATTATTTGTTTATAGGCATACGGCCAACTTTTCTCTTACGAAGTTCCACCTTTCTTTCAGATATACAAGTTTAATGTTAATCATTTCATTTAATGAGTTTATTGTGACAAGAAGGTAAAAAGTATTTAAGCTTCATTGCTTTGAGAAAGATCTTATCAATTTCGTTGAACTCATGTCACCAAATCAATAATCATGATCGTGAGATCTATTTTATTTTGTTTTTAGCAGAAAAAATTGTAATGTTGGCAAAAACTTATAGCGAGAAGAGAATGAGAAGATTTAATCAAAATTTCCTTCTTTCCATAAACGGAAAGAAGAATTGTCGGATGCAATTTGTTATCTTAAGGAAGTCATTGCCTGATTGAATTTGCGTGAAAGGACTGCCAATGTCCAACTTAAAATGCAATTTTTTTATCATGTGAATTCATGGCTATATTTAAATTGAATTTGGATGTCTTGAGGCAAAACTGATTAGAATAATATTCTTAGCTAAACTTTGATTTATTTATTTTTAAATTATGCTAGATGATTACATATAGACATTTGTGGTCTTCAGGAAAATGCGAATACCTATCCTATACAAATTGATTTTTGATTTGAATCAATAGAGATATTTTGCCAATCATGGTTAGATTACGAGGAAACTTATTATGTGGTTAAGTCATAATCTTCCCATGTTAGGTCTTTGATTCATCACCTGTGTTGATTTAGGGAATGATAATGATTCAACTGTATCTATTAGTTTCTTATTGAGAATAAGTCGGGGTTGTGCATGACTTTATAGCAACATTGTATAAGATTTTGATTTTCATGCACTTGAAATTACACTATTTTAATTTTTATAACTTGTTGGGCAGTTATAGAGCACTTCAAGTATGCCGATTCTCATGAGTGGGCTGATGTTGATGGTACTTATGCTAAAATAGGGATAACAGATCATGCACAGGTAATTTACGTCAACATTGAGAAACAACTCCTTTCCAAGTTGTTACAATTAATTTTGCTTCTTTTGGAATCTATCTTCTTTAAATAGTTTTTAAATTTTTTCTGTTACCTTCATTTTCAGGACCACTTAGGTGACGTTGTTTACGTTGAGCTGCCAGAAGTTGGTGCTACTGTGACAAAGGGAAAGAATTTTGGTGCTGTTGAGAGTGTCAAGGCAACTAGTGATGTCTATGCCCCTGTATCTGGCGATATTGTTGAAGTGAACACCAAATTAAGTGATTCTCCTGGTTTGGTAAGGCCACAACTTGTGGCAAGTCAATCTTTTGAGCCTTGAAAGCTTCATAATGGTGTTATTTGTAGTGCCCATAAAATATAATGCCTGCTTATGAGAACATAAAATATTTTTATTTGATAGATCTTAAATGTAGCATTACTGCAGATTGATTGTTCCTTCTAGTCTGCCTCACTGTTTCGAGGAATTTGATTGAGATATGGTTGCCCTACACAAAAGTTCATCTCGGGAGGATTGGGCCATTACTTCTCTGTTAACATACATAAAGGAGAACCACGCTCAATTCGAAATTGATGAAGTATCCTGCGTATCAATCTTTTTTCTGCTATTGTAACCCAGGGTGTTAGGTATCTATATTCTACTTGAGTCACATGCATTCATAACTTCTTTAGTTCTAAGAGTTAAGAGACACATAACAAAAACGTGAAAAATACTAGGAAAAAAAAAACATAGAGAATGTTAACGACAATGACTGGTTAAATCTTTGAGGAATAAAATAAAAAATCTAAATATAGGTTTCAATAGTTTTTCATAAATACAAAGATTTCATATATAAATAAACAATAAATTTTAATTCTTTTGTTGCCAGCATTAAATGGCACATAGCAAATGCGAGAACACAAAAAAAAAAGGAAAATTATTTGTAATAAAATGTTAGTAACCTTGAATTGTCTAATAATTGAGGTAATAAAATAAAAAAGCTAAAATCTCAGCTCAAGGAAATTTTCATAAATATCAAGATTCTATATATAAAAAAGGACAACTTTTAATTTAGGATTAAATTATCTTTATCCTTATTACATTCAAACAATTTTAAAATAAAAATGAAGCTTTTTCCATTAATGATAATGGGTCAAGAACTGCATGAGAACTTTTTTTTATTTGCTTATTTAAAGCTTGGCTAAATTCATTGGCATGTGGAAAACTAGGCTTGTCTTAGCTAAATTTATTGAATTATTATTTCAAATTGACTATATTGTTCTTTCCCTTAGTGTGGGATTAATTTCCCTTTGAAGTGTGAAAGCTGTAGAATCTCACTGGAGGGTTGAAGAATCAACAATGAATTCCATTAGAAGAATTATGGAATCTTTTGACGGTAGATGATATTTGCATTATCTTAAAATATTTGTAGCTTTTCCAGATGCTGAAAATAAAATCGGCAAAAGAAATTAAAGCACACCATGACTTTCACATCAATCATATTTGCGAAAAGAATAACAGGTACTAGCGGCTTGATTGTTCCATGATTTGGTCATAGAGGTGCATCCTTAAATGTATGATCAATATTAAAGTTAAAAAATATAAAAAATAAAACATTTGAAGACATTTTTGTTCCCTGCGAATTATTGTGAGCCTTGAAAGGCACCGCTTGGCTCGATATCTATGGGAGGATTATTTTTTTTATTCTTTTCGGTGATAAATTTGACAGCGAAGACTTACTATTTAGGGATTGTACCTCTTAGAATAACTTCATTATTCTAGTTCAATGATTTCTCAGAGGTGGAACTCTCCAGTTTAGGGTTTTAGTTAAACTCTCTGGTGCTGATTATCACTTCTAAGAGGAACAGAAATTTCAATATAGGATAACAATATAAACATTGCAATAACTAAAATTTTAACTAAAATAATAATAATAATAAATCAAATTGATGGGATCAAATTACTTTCTCGATGATTTCACTTAATGAGGCTAGTGTGCCACTCTTTTGGGATCGTAAAACGAATCGAGAGACTGAGTGTGAGGCAGAGGAAGCGAAGGAACAAAATGAAATAAAGGAGAAGAAAGAGGAGGAAGCAAGGGTAGCATGTGTGCCCTAGCCGACCTGTGGAGAAGAATACGAAAGAAGGAAAAGTGGCGGCTTTGCTTACGGAACTTCTGTAGAAGGGGAGTTGTACCCTAATCAAATAAGGTGGAGGAAAGAAAAAAAAGAAGAATACTTGCGCGCATCTACAGTAAACATCCATTCTCCTGGAACAGAAATTCGACATTGCTTGTGGGTGCATAAGGCTTCCGCATCGAGTACAGGTGTTGCAGGAGGAAGGACGACACCGCTTGTGTGAAGAATAAGAGGAAGGAGAATAAGCCGAAGGAGGAGGAAGGATCATGCATCTTTTCCCTGCCGTGCGCAGCTTACCGTGCTTGATCGGCTACAAGCAGTGAAAGAGAGAGGAGATCGGCTTGCCTTTAGTGTTAAAGTCAAGCACCTGTCCGAGAGATGGGAGGAGTCAAGGGGCTTCGCGTGTGAAGGAGGTGAAACAAGCTAATAAGTAAGTGAGAATGTTATTTTTAAGAGTAAATAGTAAATTGAATTGTATTTAAATTATTTTATGATTGTTAGTGAATTATTAAACAATTCTTCAATTCAGCTTTTGTCAATTATTAATAGTTAGTTCCATTAGTTAATAATAAATATAAAAATATCGAGGAAGTTTTGCTTTGTAAGCTTGGAGACCTGAATTGTTGATTTTATTAAAAGAAGAAAGGAAATGTATGTTTAAAGTTTTATTAGTTTTTAAAACAATTAGTAGGATAAATATATTTAATAAATGTTACTATTAGGCTCTTTATCACCGGGTATTGAAGAACTTCTGCTTCAAAGGATTTAAAATTAAAGAGTGTTTGTCAAATCAATTAAGACGAGTAATTACTTTCTTATTAGTATTACATTCATGATTTATTTAGAAGGTGCATTTTAAATTGATAAAAGTAAACTTACAATATGATTTTAAAAATAAATATTTCATTTATGTTTTGAATTTTGAATATTTGAAAGATGTTGCACAAATGAGAGGAAAAAAATTGATATATGAAAGTACATTGAAATAATTCTAAATCGATATGAATGATAAATATAGACTTAAATCAATCATGAAAAGAATGGAAATGCTAACGGTGTACTGTCAGGTGTAAATTTTTAAAGGTACTTATGGGTTCAATTTGGAGGATATTTTCAGGTATGTCAATAATTCTGATATAACTTCTTAATAAAAGGCAATTATTATAAAGGTAGATACTTAAATTGAAACATGAAGGGTTAATTTAAAATGAAAACTTACAACATAAGACATTCATGTATAGCATTTACATTTTAATTTAATACATAATAAGATTAGAATTGCTTGCCAAGTTGTGGTAAACCTATTGTCTAAATTTATTATTTCCTTTAGGTAAAATACTAGGTTGATATGACCGGCCGGAAGGATTTGGTTTATAGGAGGAGGATTACTGATACTAGTTAGTAGGTTGTTTTTTTTTTCTAGTTCTTATGCCATTTAATTCTAAGAAATGTTGGATTGTGATATTATTTTACTCTCAGTCAATGTTGATACTTTGGATGAATTAGATTTTTGTTGAGTGTATTTTGTGGATTTTTTCAGTTGCTTTTTCATTATTCGAAGTTATGATGAATTATTAAATGATAGAAATGATGATTACTATCATTCAACCACATTTTTTTAACTTGATTAATTCTAAGTTTTTAGGCCGAGTTGTGACAAAAGTGGTATCAGAGTGATTGGACTGGATCATAATAAAAAATAGCCATTAGGTTGATTAAAATAATTCATAAATAATATTAATGAAGGGTTAATTTGTGTCTAATTATAATTTTTTAATGTTATTTTAGAAGTAGGAAAAATCAAGGGGAAGAAGTTAGAGATGATGTGATAAAAATTAATGCACCTCCACAGATTACTATGAATGCAGGTACTTTTGCTGAGATGATGACTGCAGTAACTCTTTTGATTAAGAACTGTAAAAATTAGGTCAGTTTTAGTGGGGGATATGAGATGGACAAGTACCTGAAGCTATTTTAGGATATGAGACCACCTCTCTTTTCTAGAGGAAGAAGTGCAGTGGATGACGAGAACTGGTTGTTGAGAGTAGAAAAGATTTTAGATGGATTGTTTTGTCCTCCGGAGATGAGGGTTTCATCAATTACTTTTACCTTAGAGGGGGAAGAAAAAATATGGTGGTGAGGACAGTTGCTGGAGAAATTTGGTGGTAGAGTCAGCCACATGATACAGTGGACTGAGTTCGTGAACACTTTTAGAGATTGATTCATACCGCTTTCAGCTTGAAGGTAAATGCTGGATAAATTCATTAGGCTGGTGCGGAGAGATCTGCAATATAAAATTGAATTTACTTTGTTTTCAATATATGCGCCCCATTTGAGTCCAAATACAAAGAAGTGCCACAG
Source organism: Phalaenopsis hybrid cultivar (assembly GCA_002079205.1). NCBI lineage: Eukaryota > Viridiplantae > Streptophyta > Magnoliopsida > Asparagales > Orchidaceae > Phalaenopsis > Phalaenopsis hybrid cultivar. The sequence goes on from JXCR01146706.1 coordinate 664,284, forward strand.
GTTTTTGTTTGGGATTAGGGATATGATTAGAAAACCACTGATTCCTCTTGAGATCGATGACTATTTCATTTTGGTGGAGAGGGCCAGAATGATTGAGTTGATTTAGAGCTACCCAGAGGAGGGGGGGCTTTCATAAGAGAAGAAATTCAGAGAGATTTCGATTTCCTCAGGCCTCTCAGTACAGGCAGCCATTCCAGTCAGGAAATACATGTGCTAAGAAGGCTAGATCCAACAATATTGACATCCAGATTGAAGATTGAAAATATGAAAAGTGTAGGATGTCTCACAAGGGTGAGTGAATTTCTACATCCAACACTTATTTTTGGTGTCAACAATCAGGACATATGATGAGAAATTGCTCTAGATTGGGATAGAGGGCTCCAATAGATTCTAGGGTTAGAACTGCACCACCTCAGAGGAGCTTTGGCAGGTCGAGGGCATTTTAATCTTAACGACCAGTGTCAAATTCTGGACAGACCCAACAAAATATCCAGCTCAGGGTTTATGTACTTTCACAGTAGGAAGCTAATGACTCTCCTGAAGTTATTACAAGCATGTGTTACAGTTAAGTATTTTAACTAAGTACACATTTAATCATAAGAGAATTCATGTTATGCCATTCATATTTTCATGTAAGAATTTAAATGTATTAATAAATTGGCCCTAAATGTTCAATGCAATGGTTTTAATAATAGATATTGTATATGTTCAGAATAAACCAAATTTGAGAGCATCATATTCTTTTATAGATGAGAAATTGCTTAAAATGATGCAATTGAATATCTTCTTAATGCCTGTGATATTATCGATTGGAATGCCAAATGATACTTTTATGGAAGTTAATCAGTTATGTGAGGTGATGTTAATGATTGATGTAAAGGATTTTGATGCACAATTCATGGTAATTTGAATCATGGATTTGTTGTGTAAATTTTTTTTCATAATTAATTACAATAAAAAGATCATTAAAATAAATGTATCTAGGGAGACGGAAGTTAAATTTTATGGTGATAGAAAGTTGACATACATAATAATTATCTGTTTGAAAGCTTTTGAATTATTGAATCGGGGAAACTAAGGTTCTCTTGCTCAGGTAACAAGTACGTTTAAATAATTAAAGTCTTTGGGTAATATTCCAGTGGTAAAAAAAATATCCATATGTTTTTTTTAAGTATTTACCAGGATTGCCACCAGTGCAAGAGATTGATTTTATTATTGAGCTCTTGCCAAGTTTTGAGTCTGTATCCAAGGCACTCTATCGAATGACATTTAGATAATTGCATGATTTAAAGAGTCAATTGCAGGAGTTACTAAATAAGAGGTTCATCAGACTTGTCTTCTCACCTTAGGGTCTGGCATTATTCGTGAAGAGGAAGATGGAAGCTTCAGAATGTGCATTAATTATATGAGGTTGGATAAGCTTATAGTTAAAACAAATATCCATTGCCAAAGATTGGTGACTTTTCTGACTAATTGGAAGGGGCTTTTTTATTTTCAAAGATTGATCTAAGGTCAGACTATCACCGTTTGAGGATTAAAGAGGAAGACAAAGCGAAGGCTACTTTTAGATCTAAATATGGTCACCTTGAACTTGTGGTGATGCCATTTGGATTGACTAATACTCTAACAGTTTTCATGGATATGATGAATAGGGTCTTTAGGCAATTTTGGATACTTTTGTGATTGTCTTTATAGATGATATCTTGATGTATTCTAGAGATAAAGCCAATCTTACAACTCATTTATGATTGTCGCATCTCAATATTTGATTATAGGCTTATTGTGGTTATTCAGATATTTGGGATAAAGAGTACATATGATTTAAAACATGGATGTAATTAATTCGTATCTTTTTGATTTAATAAAATTTTGAATGCAAATTATCAGTATTTGAATAAAATTTATTTTTCTAGCTTTCAATCTAATATGAATTATAAGAGTTTTCCACATAAATTAGGGCAACCAAATATTTTATTTCAACAACACCAAGCATCACAACTCAAATATATAAAAATAAGCATCTACAAATCGATAGGTAGGCAATCTCTTCCAAATACTATTCCCAACACCTAAAATTTGAGAGGTAGATGATCTCTCCTAAAACCTAATCCTAAGAATCAAGGCAATAATCTCGTAGCATCATAACCCTAACCTATTAAGCCCTATTTATGCCAAACAATAATGAATAACAAAAGACTAAATTGCCCGTAGGCACCAATCTAACATTAATTTTCTCTCAAAAAGACAGTTTATCATCGCGGTGGAACAAAAAAGAAACTTATGTCGGATCAAATCGTGTGGCTTCCACTCATAAACTGACTTGAGTTTGACGCTTGCTGTTAGTACTTGATTAAAATAAATGATGAGTCGTTGACACTGCATGAGGATTGCACCTAATCCATAACATGAAGCATCCATCTCAACAATGAAGGCTAGTAAAATCCAGTAATGCCAACACTCGTACACTTGTCATGGCCATTTTTAACTTCTCAAAAGTCTGTGTTGCCAATTCCTCCACTGAAAGTTATCCTTCTTCAGTTTCTCCATCAATTGTCTCACAATCGAATTACAACCATTCATAAACTTCCAGTAGTATCCTGTAAGTCCCAGAAATCTTCTCAACTCCTTTCAGGTTTTAGGTAGTGGCCCCTCAAACATAGTTGCCACCTTAGATGTATCTGCTGACAACAAGGTTTTTTGCTAATTTGGGTCATCGTGAAGCACCACTATCTTATCTCACTACTCAAACTCCATGGTTTAGAGTTTCAAATTCATCTTAGTCTTCCCTAAAGATTGCAATCATTTCATACCCAATATCATGACAGTACTCCCTAAATCCAAGGGAAGAAAGTTCTCCATCACCTGAATACTTTGCAATGTTAAAATCAGTCATTTACAAACTCACCTACTTTTCTCAACTTGTCTTTTTCCCTTCATACTCCAAAATTTTTTGTTTCAACCATCTCAAGCCTCGTCTCTTAACTACTTGAGTAGAGATGAAGTTGTGAATGACCCCAATATTTGCCAAGTCCTGCTCTTCAATTTGTCCTGGAAATCTCATAGTGTGGTTTGTTGTTGATCCCACTTATGAGTTTAATGTGACCTCTGCAACATAGAAGTGAGGATGTCCCTTCACCAAAACTGTCTGTTTCTACATCCTCTGCTCCTCGTCACAAAATGTGAGAACCTGTAATTTTCGATCCTTGCAACCGTGTCTCGAAGTAAACTTTTCATCACATCGAAAACACAATTTATTGGTTCATTTCTCCTGAATCTCTAACTTTGTAAGGTGTTTGAGTGTTGCCCCGAATCATGCATCATTATTCCTGTCTCATGGAGCCTTCCTCCAGACTTCGAGTGTTTGAGCTTTTGTTATTGTCATGACGCTACACCTGTGCTGCTTCTATTAGCCCATTTCATTGCTTTTTTATCTCCAAACAGATTTGCTAATTCCATAGTTATCTCCAATCCTCGCGGTCTCAACTGACGAAGTGCTGCTCGAATCTCAGGCCTCTACCCTTTCATGAAGTTTTCTTCAACACCTCTTCAGATATTCCTCTCAAATGGCCATATGGCATCTCAATTTTATCTCTATAATCCATGACAAATCTTTCATGGATCAATGCAAAATACTGCTCTTGTAAATCCCCTTCCCGTGCTGTTCTAAAACGCTTCAATAATTGGTCCTTGAATTCTTCCCATGTTCTGATTGGCTTTACCTCGTTCTCTCCATTGATACCATTTTAGAGCCTTCCCTTCCAAACACAGGTCTGACTCCTTCAATTTTTCTTCCTCCGTCAGCCCTTTAACAACTAAGTTTCTCTTCACGCAAACATAGACATCCTCCCCTTCAAAGGTCTGAATCTTAGCTTCTTTATGCATGACTCTCCTTCCTAATTTTTTCGACTGAAGTTCATTCTACTCATGAAGTTGGGGTTGGGATTTTTGATAAGTTAATGAAGGCCATGACGAATATACCAATGCTGGTGTTACTGGATTTCAACCGACCTTTCATTGTAGAGACATATACTTCAGGCTATGGATTAGACGCAGTCCGCACACAATGTCAACGAATCAACACTTACTTCAATCAAGTGTTTGACAACAAAAGCCAAACTCAAGTTAGTTTATGAGTGGGAGTAACACGACTTGATCCAACACCAATTTCTATTTTGCACATTAAGGACAATGTGTTTTTTTAGAAGGGGGTAATATTAGACTGGCGTCTAAAGGCTCAGATATTAATTTTATAGGAATCATAAGAGTTTTCTACATAAATTAGGGCAACCAAATATTTTATTTCAATAACACCAAGAAACACAACTCAAATACATAAAATTTAGCCCCTATAATTTGAGAGGTAGGCGATCTCTCCCAAACCCTAATCCTAAGACTCAAGACAACAATTTCATAGCCTAACATAATCCTAACCTATCAAGCCCTATTTATACTAAACAATACTATATAACAAAAGACTAAATTTCCCTTAAGCCCCGTTCTAGTATGCTTGATTTGTTTTAGTACATTTTACGTGCGCCCCTGTAAATCATGAGAATTCATTCCCTTATACCTCCATGGGGCTAGTTTTGATAAATTCTTTATTCAATTTAATTTCTTCTATATATTGTGTTCTTGGTTTCTTAGTGTTCCTAATTTATTTCTAAATTTAATATTATTGAGATTCTAATTGCACTGAATAAATTGTAATTGCTCTGGGATTTTGCATGGTTCGTCTTTTTTCTTTTATTAATTTCTTTGGATGTTGATTCTTGATTTCTAATTCTTATATTAACTATGTGAATGTATTGAAAGCATATTTAGTAATTTATGATCTATGAATTCTAAGTATTATTGCATGACTTATAAGCATTGCGTAATTTTTAGTTATACATTAAGAGACCCACCCAAATTGTGAAATATCCTACTTCAAATAGATATTAGGGGTTAAAGTATGACAATATATCACTTAAAAAACAAAGCTAGCTATCATGTAACCTAGCGTATCATGGAAGGGATATGATTTTGACAACCTTGTAGAATCAATTCTTTGAACTATTTAATAAACAAATTATTTTTGTGATGATACTAATTTCCTTAAAGCATGAATTAACTCATTGGAAACTATGCAAAATCATGCATGTGAACTTGAAGCCGATTCTTGTTATAAAGATGTGCCAATTCAATTGAATGTCGGACACTAACAAGAGGCATGTAACTAATCAAGTTAAATAATTTATGGTTTTTAACAACTGTGCTTATTAAAAGTATTTTTTTCAAAAGATATGTATGACATCGTAACAAAAAAAATTAATGATTAAGTGTTTACTTATGATAATAAAATTAATTTTTAAATATCTATTGACAGGGTACTATATTTAGATAATTTCTTTGAATGAAAAATAATATTTGAATAACAAGATTTGTAGAAATGAAGTTAGCTAGGAAAGTTAAAATTTGTTGAATGAGCTAGGAGTGAACAAATGAAAGGTTAAAAAGGGAACCGATCTCCGCATGGGCTAAAAAAAAAGAACTAAAAGAAAATAATTCTGTCATATGGAGGTCATTTGGTTGATGAATTTAATTCACAAAATAAAATACCAAACCTATTATGAAATGTTTGAACATTTGAATAGCTGTTGTATTATGAGATTATTGAAGGCCTTAAAAACAATCTTGAAGTTTTGCTCTGGTTTGTGCCTTGATATTGAGAGAGAGCATACCTCAACACATTTCATTATTCGAGTATGCTTTTTAACTTGCATTAGATTTTGAGCAAATGCTAAAATTTTTTATCTAGAGTGTCACTGCATGTTCATGTAAGTGGATCATTCCATAATAGCAATCAAATTTATTCTATTGTGCCAGCTACATTTAAGAATAGCTACAGTGCAGTTAACGATAATATTAAGAGAAAATGAACATCTTCATTTCTATTAAGGATTTTTTAAAAGTTATGTTTGAAGTGGCATGAAAGTGGTCATTATGTTAGTGTATATCCCATTAGGATCGTCCATATAACGACGGTGGATCAAATAATGAGATGAATGATTTTATGTTGTTCATCAGTTTGGTGAGCGATCATGAGGATAGTTTAGTTCATTTGTATTTGAATAACTTATTTGCATCACAAACACTCCTAGGGCTGACTTTGATTGGAAGAGAATTGTAAATTTTGAACTTATTTAAATTTGAGAAACCTTGCAAGCTGATAATTGATAGGTGTTATATGTATGTACTGCTTTGAACTGCGTGAGTTTGGAACTTAANGAGCATACCTCAACACATTTCATTATTCGAGTATGCTTTTTAACTTGCATTAGATTTTGAGCAAATGCTAAAATTTTTTATCTAGAGTGTCACTGCATGTTCATGTAAGTGGATCATTCCATAATAGCAATCAAATTTATTCTATTGTGCCAGCTACATTTAAGAATAGCTACAGTGCAGTTAACGATAATATTAAGAGAAAATGAACATCTTCATTTCTATTAAGGATTTTTTAAAAGTTATGTTTGAAGTGGCATGAAAGTGGTCATTATGTTAGTGTATATCCCATTAGGATCGTCCATATAACGACGGTGGATCAAATAATGAGATGAATGATTTTATGTTGTTCATCAGTTTGGTGAGCGATCATGAGGATAGTTTAGTTCATTTGTATTTGAATAACTTATTTGCATCACAAACACTCCTAGGGCTGACTTTGATTGGAAGAGAATTGTAAATTTTGAACTTATTTAAATTTGAGAAACCTTGCAAGCTGATAATTGATAGGTGTTATATGTATGTACTGCTTTGAACTGCGTGAGTTTGGAACTTAAACAACATCCATAATAGCATGGGTTGATAAAATTGCTATTGATATTTCTATCAAATATTTAGCGCTTTTTCAATTAGCTACTTATTTTAATAGAACGTAGTGTGACGTGTTGCTATGGATATTGGTCATGATTTTTGGGACAAACTTGGTGTTGTAATTTAGATATTACTCATTCATTGGAGGCCTAAAACATATTCTTTTACTGTTAATGGGAGAAGTGTAGTATTGAGACTGACAGAACCTACAACCAAGTTGGAATTTGCAGAAAAAATCTAGGGCCCTTGATAAAGTTTAGGGTTTAGTCTTTGCATCTTTTGAGTAAACATTCCATTTGAGAAT
>JXCR01146708.1:25009-51174 GCA_002079205.1 Phalaenopsis hybrid cultivar
ATATATATATATATATATATATAAAGATCATGATGTCGGGCGAGATTGGCTCTGCTAGGGTTTTGTCGCCTAATGGAGTTTTCATTTCCCTTCACTGATTTCGATCGTTTTGCTGGGCATTGCGATGGGGGAGCTTCGATCCTTAATTGATGCTTCTGCGGGGAAGTTTGTGGTGGGTGGTTCGTCTCGTATTCTGGTATTTCCTCAGGCTTTTCACAATGCATTAGTTGTTTCAAGTGGTTGCTTTGGTCAAAAAGGCTGGTAAGAAAAAAAAGTAAACCAACAATGTTTCTTTTTGAGGTGGAATGTGTTACCCTTGCGACATCTTGTAGGTTTGCTTTAGTGGGTATGTTCTTGTATNGATGCGTTAGTTGTTTCAAGTGGTTGCTTTGGTCGAAAAGGCCGGTAAGAAAAAAGTAAACCGACCATATTTCTTTTTGAGGTGGAATGTGTTCCCCTTGTGAGATCTTGTAGGTTTGCTTTAGTCGGTATGTTCTTGTATGGACATCCTTGACTTGAATTGATTCGGCAGGACTTTGAAAATTTCAAACTGAAAGGAGAGTGGAAAATAGGGTTGCTTTATGGTCATCATATCTTGATACAATTATCTAATGAAGAGGATTACACATGGCTTTTTGTTAGGAAAATTATGTGTATTTATAGTAGAGTGAGGAAAGTACTAAAATGGTCAATTGATTTTGATCCCCAAACGAAGCCTCCAATTGTTCCTGTCTAGATTAAATTTGAGCGATTANTATCCTAGACTTGAATTGATTCGGCAGAACTTTGAAAATTTCAAACTGGAAGGAGAGTGGAAAATAGGGTTGCTTGATGGTCATCATATCTTGATACAATTATCTAATGAAGAGGATTAAACATGGCTTTTTGTTAGGAAAATTATGCGTATTTATAGTAGAGTACTTAAATGGTTAGTTGATTTTGACCCCCAAACGAAGCCTCCAATTGTTCCTGTCTAGATTAAATTTAAGCGATTAAAGTTACACCTATATAATCATAAGAACCTTTTTTTTCTGGTTGCAGCATTTGGGACACCACTTAAGATGATCTCTCTTACTTTTTTCTATCACTAGGCCTGCTGAGGCGAGGGTTTTAGTGGAACGTGATATCACTTAATCTTTCATTGAGGAAATCTGGATATGTTCTTCTCATAATGGATATTGGCAGAAAGTGGTTCTAGAGCAGCATCCTCCATATTGTTCCAACTACAGAATGTTTGGTCTCTTGAAACTTCATTGTTATCACCTACATTCATAATTAAAAGTTTTTGAAAGTAAAAGAGATGAGGTTGGTGGCTAGTGCTGCTTCCCCCCAATGAGGAGATGGTTTCAAAGGGTGTGGATACTTGACCGACCCGCAATTATGCAGATATTTATGTTCCTTAATATGCCAAAATTTTAACCATAATAATATTTAGTAACAAGTGAGAACCAATGTAGTAAGATAAAAATTAAGGAAATAGTTTTCTCACTATGGCTACTGCGCAAGTATACATATCGTTTCAATTAATATATAATTTTCTTTAAAAACCCCAATATCGATCCCACGAGGAAGCGGAAAACAAGTAAACAATAAAATGACGTACATGAATTTTGAATTTAAGAAAACTTTACTTAAGATTGCAACAATTATTTAAAGATGAAAATTAAGTTTACTAAATTCTACAATATGTAAATAAAAGTAAATTTAATGACTTAGACAATATACAAAAAGAGACTCTATCATTGCCAATAATTCATAATCAGTGTAGAATTTTAAAATTTGTTTAGAAACTTAAATGTGGTATTGTGACAAATAGGGGCATACATATTTCTTTACTTTCTTTAAAATTATGCAAAGAACATTGGTTAATCTAAATTTTGTGTCGAGATGTATAGTAGTGTTGGGTAGGTTATAGTATCTCACTTCTAGATTAGTGATAAACTTAAAATACATTGTTTTTATGTACACATTTTATACCTATTTTTGAGATATTAAACTTTAATGAAAGGTATTTGTGTGTTTTTCTTTCAGGTACAATAAAATGGATGAAAAATGGTAAAAAAAATGAAAAAAGATCAAATTTAAAGCAAAAATGAAAAAGCTCCAAAAATGAACTAGGGCGTCTAAGCGCTCAGGACTGGCGCTTACACGCTAGTTATACACAAAGAGCCGCACCTAAGCGTCAGGTACCCCGAGCTTAAGTGTCAAAAGTAGTTATTTGATGATTCATTTAATTTGGACGAATTTTTGAAGATGTGTTTGAAACAATCCTTGGAAAAAAAACGTGGGAAATAGTTAATGAAAACAAAAATTCATTCAATTGGCTTTTGAAAGGAGACAACTTCTAGAAGATTCATTGAATGGGGACACATTTTGAGGAAACACCAAGACACCTTTTGGATTTTCATAAAAGAAGACTTGGATCATCCAAGGCCAATCATCATCCATCCATCCAGACCGACCAGTGCCAACGACCACATACGCCGCCGCCGTCGCCCACATTTTCTTTTTATTTTGATTGTAATTTGTATTATGAGTGAAGGAAGAGATTCAAAGGAACTTCAAGACATTTTGTGGAGAGTAATTTGACATAAGTTTTTATCTTTGTGACTATATTTGGTTTTAATTAAACTTCTTATTTGTGTGCATGATTTCTACTTTTAAGCTCGTGTGGTTGTGTTTTCTCCATGAATTCTTAGTTTTTTTATCTTTTTCCTTAAAATGATAAGTGATTAAGTATTGGAGGGAAGTTGTGTGAAGTAATAGACTTTAATGTTAGAAGAAGTTGTGATGGTTTTAAACCGTATACTTCATTTACTTCTTGATTTGACCAATTAAGATGTTAATACCTATTGTGAGAACATGTAAGATCCGAGATGGTATTCTCTCAGTCAAAAAATAGTTAGAATCACATTTAATATCATGGATGAGAATGTATTTTATGGGGTTGAGTGAAAATAAATAGGGAAATAAACTTTGAAGGATGTAGAATTAGAGGACTTTAGAGTGACACACTAAAGCCCCCAATTTGATTTATAATTTTAGGTTTTGATACAAGATGTTATCCCCCAGGTGGAGGGAGAAGAGAGAACTCAAGAGTGAGAGCTTGTATCGTCTTTAACTAACCCGTCTTCAAGCTTATTCAAACTATAGATTAGTCATATTCTTTATAACATCTCTAGTAAAGGTAAAAAATATTATTGCTCTTATTTGGCACAACAGAATTCTCATACTTGTTACTGATTCATGATATAGAAAAATATATTTTATTTATATTGCATTCATCTTGCAAATATCTAGTTAAGTTAGTTAGTTGCTTACTTTATTCTCAATTATTAAAAAAAAAATAGAACTTTCATTCCTATTTTAGCATCTAGAGTTTAAGTATAAATATTTTGCTAAGTAAAATTTTGTTATTGAATTTCTCCAATTTTATAAGTGCATATTATATTTTTCCTGTGGGTTCAATATTTTGGGATTAATAAAAAAGTCCTATATTACTTGATAATGATATGTATACTTGCATAATATCTCATATTAAATAATATAATTGTATTCTTACTTGCTTTGAAATTATGAATTTACCTAGCTTTTCCTTGAGATCAAGTTTTTAGCTTTGTTGCAAGTTAAGAAATATAAATAAGAAAATTAAGCATATAATCTCATGCATCGCATTAACATCTATAATGAGAATAAGGATCAAGTTTTTGGTGCCGTTGTCGGGGATAATTAACGAGAATTGTAAAATTTTTAAAGAGATTTTTAAATAGAAAATTTTCTATTTTATAAAATCTTATTTAAATTTTTAGATTTACTATAGGAATATTGTAGTGTTGCTTTTATATAAAGTTCTTGTCTGTGTGTTTTTATTTAATTTTATGGGTTTTATAGTAATGTATGTGTAGTTTAGGATCTTGCCTAGTAGATGATCTAGGAGTTCTAAAAGGAAGAAAGTCGACTCTGATCTATGTAGTAGGGGATCAACGGGATCCTCTTTCATTGCGGCACAAAAGAAAGTGGTCCCCTTCTTGCACAACAGGTGATCAATGGGATCCTCTTTCAGTTATGGAGCAGAAGAAAGTCATTTCCATCCTAAATAACAGGAGATCAAGGGGATCCTCTTTCATGTTGTGATGTAGAATAATGTTTTCTCTGTCTTATGTAGCAGACGACCAATGAGATATTCTTTCATGAAGAAGGTGCAGAGGAAAGTCATCCCCGATATATGTAGCAGAAGATCAACAAAACCTTCTTTCTCGATACGGTGCAGAGGAAAGTGGTCTCATTCCTGCATAACAAGCAAGCAACATGATCTTATTTTATGTTGTAATGTAGAGGAAAGTCATTCCAGTCCTATTTAGTGGGCAAGCAACCGATCTTCTTTCTTGTTTTGATGCAGAAAAAAGTCATCCCCATCTTGATTAGCAGATAAGCAACAAGATCTTATTTCACATTGCAGTACAGAGGAAAGATTTCCCCATCCTACATAGCAAATGAACAACAAGATCTTCTTTTTCATTGCTGCGATGAAGAAAGTTATCTCCATCCCTACCTAATAGGTGATTTTGGATTCTCTTGCTTGTTGTTGTTGTTACTCAGATGGAGATGAAAAAATGCTGGAGTATTCTCACTGTGCTTTGAGGGTGAGATTTTCATGCTTCTATAGAGATATCCGGAGAGCAGGTTAACTCTACTCAAAGATGGCAGATTTATTGCAGCCCTTGTTGTCTGATATTGCATTCACAAATGAAAGTTAGCACATGCACTTTATATATAAAAACAATAACATACTTTTTTAGACTTGTCTTATGAGATTTGTATCCCTTTAGAAGTGTATCTTTTGAAGCTTGTGCCTTCTTAGGCTTAGGCCTTCTAGGAGCTTGAAATGTGCAGGTACCTTCTAAGTCTCGTAACATCCTAAGGTCTTTGATGCATCTTTGCCTTCTGAGGCTTATAGCTATTTGAGATCTTTGATGTACATGTGCCTTCTGAGGCTTGTAACCTTCTGATGTCCTTAATATACATGTGCTTTCTGAGGCTTATAGCCTGCTGCAGCCTTTGAGTGGAGAATCTGTCAACCACTTGCTCTCTTTGAGTCTTTCTAGTGAGAACCTCGTCTACTACTAGCTTCCCATTGAGACTTGCTTCTTAGGCTAGTTTTCTAGGGGCTGAGTAGCCTCATATAGAGTTCCGCCTCTTGAGCTTAACTTTCAGAGATAATATATATTACCATCGAGTCTCACCTCTTGGGTTCGACTTCAAGGAGTATCGTATCTTCCACTTAAGTTTTACCTCTTGGGATCGACCTTTAGAGGCAGAGTAGCTTTCTATCGAGTCTTACCATTTGTGTTCGACTTCCAGAGGTACTGTTTCTTTCCATCGAGTCTTGCCTCTTGGGTTCAACTTCCAAGAGTACCGATGAAGACTTTCTCTACAACTGCGAATGTTTAAATTTTCCCATACATTTAGTCAAAGTGTGTCTGTCTAATCACTATAGCATATGTTGGAGCAGAGTTGAAAGAAGAATCCACAATAGATGTAAGACTCGTCTTGACTTGTATAACAAGACATGTTTGACGACATTAACCTGTAATGGACAAAATCATATGAAATCAACTGAAGATAGTTTACCTCTCCTAGGTTATTGGTTGAAGCTTTTTCTTGAAGATTGTAACCTGTTATGGAAGAAGTTGAAAGAAATTTACCAAAGATTTTTTACGTATTTAGGGGTGCTAGTCGAAACTTCTGCTTGATAAATGTATCCTGTGATGGAAGGGGTCGAATCGAGTCCCCTTTGGATCAATTAAACTCAAAATGAGATGTCAGAGATGCTCTGCATTTCACGAGGTTGAGGCATAGCTCGCAATCCAAACATAAGTTTCCTTGAAAAAATGGTTACAATCATACTCAAAAAAAAATGCTTGACAATTCATTAGTTGTTGCTTTTAAATCTTTTGCTCCCCAGCAGGGGTGTTCTCCAGATGAACTTCTAAAGCAGCCAATGTAATGAGTCTTGAAGTGATCGGTTTCTTGATCTGGTTGAAGAGGAACTGTAGTACATAGAGGGGGTGTTAAGAAAGTGTTATTTTAGATGAAAATTTCCCTCAGTCTAGGAGTGATTTCAAAGACTTGTTGTTTAAATGAAATGTAAGATGACCACCCCACCATAGTCATGCCAGGTGCGTTAACGTAAACAACCTTTCGAAACTGCAGTTAAGGTTTCCCCCCAACCTCAAAGAATTTGTGAAGGACATTGTGTTTGAATAGGATGAGAAAAGACAACCCTACTACAATCGTACCCGAAACGTTAACATAAACTATCTTTCAAGACTGCAGTGAAGGTTGGCCCCCACGTCGAAGAGTGCACCAAATATGTTCTTTAAGCTTTAAAAGAGGTTCTTTTGCTAGATTAATAATGTACATCATTGGGAAATGAAGTAGGGGATCAGTGTCTCAGATTTGAAGACATTATCAAATGATGCTTCGTTTCTCATTTACAATGCCAAAATGGTGCGTACTAAAATATTCACGGCGGTATTGTAATGGATAGTCATCTTAGCATTGCCCGAGAATTCAATACACACTCAGATAAAGGAAGAGAAGTAAGCACGAGGAGATACATCGACTTTTTTACATGGAAAACCCTTGAGAAGGGGAAAAATCATGGGGCCTAGCCCAGTTGAAATAATCCACTATGAAGGATGAGCAACAAGTTTGCTTTTCTCCTAAATTAGGGAAGATAAAATTACAAAGTTATATAAGCATAATCTGACTGTAGTTCTTGGTGGCAACTGGTTGCAAGCGTCATAATCGATTGTTGTGGAGATAGTAGTCCATCATGAGTATTTAGATGATTGCTCCAGAAGCGTTGATTGGAAAGAGAAGCCACAGTGGAAAGTTGCGAGAGGTGTGGGTCATGTATGTCATAGTTGGTCGCATAGACTATGGTGGTGAGTAGTAGTGGCATTCATAGACTGCGAGGACCTGAGTTGTTCGTTGCACAAGCTATGGACCACATAGGTCATAGTGGCGAGTAGTATGGCTGTCAAAACGGCTCGTTGTTCGTGAACAACTCATGTTTGGCTCATTAAGAAGCTCATGTTTGGCTCGTTTGCTAAGTTAATGAGTCCCGAGCATGAAAAAAGATTTGTTCATTTGTGCTCGACTCGTTTTGGCTCGAAATACTACTCATCAATTATATATATATATATATANCCTTTGGATCGATTAAACTCAAAATGAGATGTCAGAGATGCTCTACATTTTGCGAGATTGAGGCGTAGCTCACAATCCAAACATAAGTTTCCTTGAAAAAATGGTTGCAATCATACTCAACAGAAATGTTTGATAATTCATTAGTTGTTGCTTTTAAATCTTTCACTCCCCAACAAGGGCGTTCTCCACATCAAATTCTAAAGCAGCCAATGTAATGAGTCTTGAAGTGATCAGTTTCTTGATCTGGTTGAAGAGAAACTCTAGTACAGAGAGGGGGTGTTAAGAAAGTGTTATTTTAGATAAAAATTTCCCCCAATCTAGGAGTGATTTCAATGACTTGTTGTTTGAATGAAATGTAAGATGAATACCCCACCACAGTCGTGTCAGGTGCGTTAACGTAAACAACCTTTCGAGATTGCAGTGAAGGTTGCCCCCCAGCCTCGAAGAATTTGTGAATGACATTATGTTTGAATAGGATGAGAGAAGGCAACCCTACTACAATCGTACCCGAAGTGTTGACATAAACTATCTTTCAAGACTGCAGTGAAGGTTGGCCCCCACATCGAAGAGTGCACCAAATATGTTCTTCAAGCTTCACAGGAGGTTCTTTTGCTAGTTGGGTAATGTAAATCATTGGGAAATGAAGTAGGGGATTGGTGTCTCAGATTTGAAGACATTGTCAAATGATGCTTCATTTCTCATTTACAATGCCAAAATGGTGTGTGCTAAAATATTCACTGCGGTATTGTAATGGATAGTCATCATAGCGTTGCCCGAGAATTAAATACACACTCAGATAAAGGAAGAGAAGCAAGCACGAGGAGACACATCGACTTTTTTACATGGAAAACCCTTGCAAAGGGGAAAATCACGGGGCCTAGCCCAGTTGAAATAATCCACTATGGATGATGAGCACACAAGTCTGCTTTTCTCCTAAATTAGAATTACAAAGTTATATAAGCATAATGTGACTGTAGTTCTTGGTAGCAACTGGCTGCAAGCGTCATAATTGATTGTTGTGGAGGTAGTAGTCCATCATGAGTATTTAGATGATTGCTCCAAGAGCGTTGATTGGAAAGAGAAGCCATAGTGGGAAGTTGCGGGAGGTGTGGGTCATGTATGTCATAGTTGGTCGCATAGACTATGGTGGTGAGTAGTAGTGACATTCGTAGACTGCGAGGACATGAGTTGTTTGTTGCACAAGCTATGGACCACATAGGCCATAGTGATGAGTAGTATGGCTGTCAAAATGGCTCGTTGTTCGCGAACAACTCATGTTTGGCACGATAAGAAGCTCGTGTTTGGCTTTTTCGCTAAGTTAATGAGCCGAGCATGAAAAAAAATTTGTTCACTCGTGCTCGACTCGTTTTGGCTTGAAATACTACTCATCAATTATATATATATATATATATATATATNAGATTCAAATAAAATTTAATATAAATATTAATTTTTAAATCTTATCCCGACCCTTAACATCGTATGGCTACTTGATTATGCTTGTCAAAACGACTCTTTGTTTGTGAATAACTCGTGTTCGACTTGGTAAGCAAACGAGCCAAGCACGAACACACTTTTTGAGCTTGAAATATAAACGAGCCGAACATGTGCTTACTAGCGAGTAGTAATGATCTTTGTAGATCACGAGGGCTGGAGTCGAGAGTTGCTTGAGCTGAGGAACAAATAGGTAGTAGTTGGCAAATATGTCGTAGTGGCGAGTAGTAATGACATCTGTAGGTCGCGAGGGTTGGTGTTTGAAGTTACACGAGCTGAGGACCATGTAGGTCATAGCTGGTCATGTAGGCCGTATTGGTGAGTAATAGTGACGTTCGTCAGTCGTGGGGGTTAGAGTCAGAACCTGCGCGAGCTGAGACCATATAAGTCGTAGTTGGTCACGTAGGTGGTAGTGGTGATTAGTAGTGACATCCGTAGGCTTTTGTGACCGGAGTCGAGAGCTTCATGAGCATATGTGTGGTGCCTCATTACACAAATCATTGACATGCATTGTTACACCATCTTTGGGGTGGCATCCTAATGTTCGAGATGATGCATCGTTTTGCATATTGCTTTGTGACTCTACGATGTCAGTTGTTGCTTCACATAATGGTTCATCGCAAAGAGCGAACGGATGCCGGAGAGTGGTGGTCTGCATTAGGCAGCGACTGGTGGTCGTCAACAGGCAGTGACTGGTTGTCAATAACAGACAGTTACTGGTGGTCAGTGGCGAAATGACGTTGGATTTTAGCTCATTCTCTAAGCTTTAAGTTTTTCCTTACGCTTCAAGCTCATGAGAGGGATAAAGCTTTATTTATAGAGTTGCGTATGCAATTAATACAGCAATATGAGCAATTTTAATCGAACCACTCATAAGCCTTCCCTGGATCAGACGACTTTTAATGGACATTTGAGTGTCTTAATGATGTCGAAATCTAGCAATCTTTGGATTGTTGGATTCTCCTTATCGAGAAGTTCGATTTGACTATAACCTTGTCAGATTGAATGTCTGATTGACCTTTCAAATGTAATGAAAAAAACTCTCAAACATGGTTTAACATCTTGATTGGGTCTTGATTTGGATCAAATTGGACATCATTGGGTTCGTCTCATCGAGCCGGTCAGTGTAACTATCAGTTTACTGAAATCAGATACTTGAACAACTCTTAATTCAAGTTTGAATATTATTATCTGCAGAATTTATCCATAAATTTAACTTAAATCTCACCAAACATAAAAACATAAAAACATAAAAATTAAATCCAACACTTCCTTGATAAAAAAACTTTTAGATTAATTGCTAAATAAATAACATAATTATGAATTTATTAAATATAATTACTACGCAAATTTATGAGACATCACTCATCCTTGCTCGGCATGGCTTGCAAGACCCGCAGAAATTTAAAAAATCCTAATCTAACAGAATTCGACAAGTCCCTTTTCAACAGAAGTTATTACCCATGGCCGCCAAAATTATTGACATATTATATTATATATTTTGCCCTCAAAGGCCATCCACAAACGCCTTGAGGTTTCTGGACGATGATCCGCCCTGTGCCAGCGCCGCTCTAGCCTTCTCCTTCCACTCCCCAGCCTTCTTCCTAATCTCCCTTGCCCTNCTTAATCAATATTTTAATTGGTTATAAATCTTTGTAGCCTTATAGTCAATTAAATTTTCTTAAAATACTACTTAATATATAAACTTGATGAGTAGTGTTTCGAGTCAAAACGAGCCGAACACGAACAAATACATCTTAGTTCATGTTCGACTCGTTATCGAACGAAATTAACGAGCCGAACACACACGAACTGTTCACGAATAACAAACCATTTTGACAGCCCTAATCACAAGAACAGTAGAAATTTGAAAAATCCTAATCTAACAGAATTCGACAAATCCTGTTTCAACAGAAGTTATTACCCATGCCACATTACATAATTTTATGCGCCAAACTTATTGACATATTATATTATATATTTTGCCCTCAAAGGCCATCCACAAACGCCTTGAGGTTTCTGGACGATGATCCGTCCTGTGCGAGCGCCGCTCTAGCCTTCTCCTTCCACTCCCCAGCCTTCTTCCTAATCTCCCTTGCCCTCTCATCATCCCCCATCACCACATCCAAACCACGCCTTAACTCCGCCGCCTCCACAACCCCATCCTCCCCTGCCTCCGCCTTCACCCCAATCCCCCATGCCGCCTCCACCAACCTTGCATTTGTCGGCTGCTCAATCCACTGCGGCAGCATTACCATCGGCATTCCACTCACTATTGCCTCAGACGTAGAGTTCCACCCACCATGCGTCACAAAGCACCCCACAGCCTTGTGATCCAACACCCTCACTTGCGAGCACCACTCCACCACCATCCCCCTGCTTACTTTCAAAGCCACATCCATTCCAATCCCTTCTGGTCTGCTGTCCTTCCTCAGCACCCACAAGTATGGCCGCCCACTCACCTTCAGTCCCATATCCAACTCTTCCACTTGCCGCAAAGTTAGCCGGGTCAAGCTGCCGAAAGCCACGTACACCACCGACCGTTCCTCCTGCGCGTCCAGCCACTCCATGTATCCTCCCNAACCCACAAGTACGGCCGCCCACTCACCTTCAGTCCCATATCCAACTCTTCCACTTGCCGCAAAGTTAGCCGTGTCAAGCTGCCGAAAGCCACGTACACCACCGACCGTTCCTCCTGCGCGTCCAGCCACTCCATGTATCCTCCCCTGTCCTCCTCAAACAAGTCCTTGCTTCTTGTCGCCGTAGGCACATGGCTGTTGTCTACAACCGGCCCAACAGCGATTAGTTCGAACTCAGGGGTCATATCTATCACTGGTGCTTCCAGTTGATAGAATGTGTTCACCAAAACTTTGGGTTTCTGACACTTACCGAGTTCTATGAATATGTCTTTGTGGGCAGATAGGTAGGGGTTCGGCGTGGTAATGATAGAGGGTAGGTCCTTCCTCCGTAGAGAAGGTAGGCCAGGTAGTTCTATGGAGAAAGATGATTCTTTTTTATCAGCGACGGCGGAAGTGAAGCCTTGGTGGCCGTGGAAGTAGTGATAGTAGATGGCGAAGACTGACGCAGGTTGTATCCAATAGTGAATGACAGGGATGCCGAGATCTCGCGCAATGTCGGTTACCCAAGTGAGTAGGATGGTGTACAATACATAGGTAACTGGGCGGCCTGTCCCAGCGAAGTTGCGGAGCAGGGCGGCCAGTGTGCGGGGGCCAATTGACTCGAGTTTTTCCATGAAAACACTTGGTTCCACGGTGTCAATATGGCCTCCTTCGTCAAGGCCGTCGGAGTATGGCGCGTAGGCAACAACTCCAGATCCATTGAGATTGAGAGGCGTTTCCTCTGCCGCATCATCGGGCTCTCCGGCTGCAGCAAGTGATCCGGGAAAAAGGAGGCGGTGAGAGTATAGAGGGGTAGCGAGGGTGACGCGTGCTTGGGCAGTTCAGGCTAGGCGGCGTGCGAGGTGACGCGCGGGATTGATCTGACTTTGGGCGGCTATGGTCACCATCAGGAAATGATGCTCTTGATTATGGCGGTGTTCGTCGACCATTGTTGGGGTTGCTGATAAGAAGTCGATCGGCGGCCGTCGGCCGAGGAATTACGATCGATTGGTTAAGAGGGAAGATGGCGCTGTGTTGGAGTTGGATAAGATATATGCTGTAGATTTAAAATGGTCTGTGACGTTTGCGCTGACGATGAAGGTTGGGCAGGATTTGTGGTTGTCCTGCCTCCGTCTGATTTCTATTGTTTNTGTCGACCATTGTTGGGGTTGCTGATAAGAAGTCGATCGGCGGCCGTCAGCCGTCGGCCGATGAATTACGATCGATTGGTTAAGAGGGAAGATGTCGCTGTGTTGGATTTGGATAAGAGATATGCTGTAGATTTAAAATGGTCTCTGACGTTTGCGCTGACGATGAAGGTTGGGCAGGATTTGTGGTTGTCCTGCCTCCGTCTGATTTCTATTGTTTTGTTTGTTTCTGTTGAATGATTGCCGCAACCATCACAAGAGATCTGCCATCGTGAGCAAGATGCGCTTTAACAACAATGTTTTCGGCCGGGAATCAGACATTTTCCGCAGCGTTGAGGAAAGCTCTTTTGTTATGTAATGTTAGAAAAGTACAGAGTCAGGAGGACTCCACGAAAATTTGTGTTTGAAGATTGTACATCCACACATAGGTTTGTAATCTCGCCCCTTTAAGCCAGAGTACATTATTATAGGTTGGATTTGATTAGGTAATTTCAAAAATTATTTGTATTTGGCTTGGACTTGTGCCGAGCTTTCACATATTTATTTAAAATTGATTTGCTTAAAAATTTTATTATTTTAATTTGATTTATGATTAATTTATTTATATCAAGGGAATAAATATTTAAATGAGTTAATGATCAAGTTAAAAATTTGAATGAGCATATGAGTGTTCATAAAAAAAATTTTAGGAAATGATTTTACAAATCTAAATAAATAAATAATTGAATAAATTCTAAATTAGTTTATACTTATTTTGCACAAATTAAATAAAAAATTATATATGTTGTAAGTATTTTTCTTTTCCAATCAAATAGCATAAATCTAGTGGTTGAGAGCCTTATCTTTCAACCAAAAAAATCAAGTGTTCAAGTTTTTTACATATGCAATGTGCTTGTGTTTATTTGGATGTGTGATAAACAAAGCAAAATTACTAATATCTCACTGAATTGTCTGCGAGTCACATGTGAGCTTATTTTTTGGCCTAGGTTGCTTGGATTGCATAGTTTTTCCCATTCAACCTGGTGGGCCTCATGATCTCCTAGCAACAGGCCTGCCTCCATGGTGTGTACTTGAAATATGATCTATATGTTTTATTTTAATATATTTTATGTAAATTTGGAAGGTGATTCTTATGTATTTTGTAGGAATCAGGTTAGAAGATTCATTGAAATTGAAGAAGTGGACAATTAAGAAAAGTAGAGGAGTAACGTCTAGGCATTGGAGCGAAGCGCTGGAGCGCCTAAACAATAAGAATTTAATCAAGAATTCAAACAGCGTGGAAAGTAGGTGATGGGTTGGTGGCGCTTAAGTGCCACAACCTAAGCATTTAGGTGCTAGATACAAGGCAAAGGTGTCAAAAACTCTTGCACTAGGACCCGAGGTTTTAGAAAGGAGCAGAATTTCTAGTGATCCAGAGCTTGGTACTATCGTCCAAGCGTCATATACTAGCGCCTTGGCACCAATTTGATTCACATTTTTTGATGGTTTGATTACTTCACAAGCATCGATTCATGATGGAAAGTATAAAAACATCTGTTGAAGGCAAAATGAGGCATTTAAGGAGCTTTTAATCTTAGCATATCGTTTGGTGAAGGAAAAAGACAGTTTGCAATACTCTTGATAAATTCCATTGGGTTTTTGAAGCATGAAAAAGTAAACTAGAATTTAGGATTATTTTTATACATTTTTATTGATGATAGTGCGCTTTAAGAAATGTATTTTTGTATTTATCTTGCAGATAGAACAAGTAATTGAAGTAAGGAAGGCAGGAGAGGACTTGGAGTTGAATGGTGAAAGTGGCACTGGCGCCNTTGCCATTGTGAGCAAGATGCGCTTTTTAACAACAATGTTTTCGGCCGGGAATCAGACATTTTCCACAGCGTTGTGGAAAGCTCTTGTCATGTAATGTTAGAAAAATACAGAGTCAGGAGGAGGACACGAAAATTTGTGTTTGAAGATTGTACACCCACACATAGGTTTGTAATCTCGCCACTTTAAGCCGAAAAAATATTATCTCAGGAGTACTGATGCATCAGTACTTCAATGAGGAGGGAGACCATCATAATGCCACGTGACACCTCCTTATTGGAGTACTGATGTATCAATACTCCTGATGTAATATTTCTTCCTTTAAGCCAGAGTTCATTATAGGTTGGATTTGATTAGATAATTTTAAAAATTATTTGTATTTGGCTTCAACTTGTGCCGAGCTTTCACATATTTATTTAAAATTGATATGCTTACGAATTTTATTATTTTAATTTGATTTGTGATTAATTTATTTATATCGAGTGAATAAATATTTAAATGAGTTAATGTTCAAGTTAAAAATTTGAATGAGCATATGAGTTTTCATAAAAAAAATTTTAGGAAATAATTTTATAAATCTAAATAAATAATTAATCAAATAAATTCTGAATTAGTTTCTACTTTACACAAATTAAATAAAAAATTGTATATGTTGTAAGTATTTTTCTTTTCCAATCAAATAGCATAAATCTAGTGGTCGAGAGCCTTATCTTTCAACTAAAAAATCTCGGGTTCAAGTTTTTTACATGTGCAATGTGCTTGTGTTTGGTTTTATGTGTGATAAACAAAGCAAAATTACTAATATCTCATTGAATTGTCTGTGAGTCACATGTGAGCTTATTTTTTGGCCTAGGTTGCTTGGATTGCATAGTTTTTCCCATTCAGTTTCGTGGGTCTCCTAGCAACAGGCCTGCCTCCATGGCGTGTACTTGAAATATGATCTATATGTTTTATTTTAATATATTTTATATAAATTTGGAAGGTGATTCTTATGTATTTTGTAGGAATCAGGTTAGAAGATTCATCGAAATTGAAGAAGTGGAGAATTAAGAAAAGTAGAGGAGCAGCGTCCAGGCATTGGAGCGAAGCGCTTGAGCGCCTAAATATTAAGAATTTAATCAAGAATTCAAACAGCGTGGAAAGTAGGTGATGGGTTGGTGGAGCTCAAGTGCCACGACCTAAGCATTTAGGTGCTAGATACAAGGCAAAGGTGCCAAAAACTCTTACACTCGGACCCGAGGGTTTAAAAAGTAGGAGTAGAATTGCCAGTGATCAAGCGATTGGTACTATCGTCCAAGCGTCGCATACTAACGCCTTGGCACCAATTCGATTCACATTTTTTAATGGTTTGATTAGTTCACATGCATTGATTCATGATGGAAAGTATGAAAACATCTATTGAAGGCAAAATGAGGCATTTGAGGAGCTTGTAATCTTAGCATATCGTTTGGAGAAGGAAGAAAGACAAGTTTGCAATCCTCTTGATAAATTCCATTGGGTTTTTGAAGCATAAAAAAGTTAACCAGAATTTAGTATTATTTTTATACATTTTTATTGATGATATTACGCCTTAAGAAATGTATTTTTGTATTTATATTGCAAATAGAACAAGTAATTGAAGTAAGGAAGGCAGGAGAGGACTTGGAGTTGAATGGTGAAAGTGGCACTGGCGCCTAGGCGCTAGATCCCTGGGCGCCTAGGCGTTTGTCCCAGCATTCCAAATCCAAGTGGCTGGTGCTTAGGCCCCAACCATTAGGTACTTAAACACCGCAATACCGGTGCCTTGGCGCCTGTGCAACCTTAACCATATAGACAGCCCGCATCTAGGCCCCAGCAATTGTTTTGGGCAGTTTCTGCAATTAAAGTGTCAGGTCGTGGGGAAATCGTGTACTGAAGCTGAAATTTGTGGATGCTAAGTAGAAAAGCTTATTTCGCAATAACCAATCAGACAATGTGAGTGCATTCTAATTGTGAGATCACTGCTCTCCCGAATCTTAGCTTCACTTACAACAAATTTTAACATAATCTATTGCCACTTAAGTTATGTCAATGAAGCGAATAAGATAATACTTATCACATTAAGATAAAAACAATTCTATCTTAAAATGAATTTTTCTACACATGTCACTACTTCATATTAAAAGAAAAGAATAAGAAAAAACTACTTAAGAAGCATGGATAAAACACAACAGAAAAATTTATTTCAATCAAAGAAAATCCATTAGAAAGTGTATACAACATCTACAAGATAATGAAAAACATAATATTTAGTTTTTTTCTTCTGAAAGAAAATGAAAAATCTATCCAACAAAGTCTCCTGTCGATCCATGTGCCGCTCATACTTCCTTAATCATATCTCTCAAAATCCCTCACCAATCTCTCCAGAAAATGGAGAAATCTACATCTACATAAACTCATACCAAACTCTCTCTAAAATCCTTCTAAAACTCTTCTTAATACTCTCTTAATTACCTCTCATGAGAGGCACCATCCCCTCTATTTAAAGAGACACAACCCCCTTCTTTCTCTAAGAGACACATCTCTTGATCCAAAAGACACACTTTTTCACTCTAAGAGACACATCTCTTCATCCAAGAGCTTTCCAATTGTCTAGATTCATTCAATCGCTCCATGGGGGATACAAACCATCAAGAAGCTTCCAGAACATCCCAAAACCTCCCCTGGATAGTTTCTTGTGCCTAGGCACCTTTTTCTCGTTGTCACTAGTGCCTAGGCGCTACCTTGCAGGCAACTCTACCGTTTTGCCCCGTTTCACTCCGTTTCAGCTCTATTGCGCTCTAAATTGATATACATACAAGATAGACATGAAAAGAATCTTTCTTTAAAGTATAATTTCATTCAAAAACATGTGATAAATGTAATGAAGATTAGGCATAAAAAGATATATCAAAATGTGTCAAGTTAGAATTTTCTTCCTTGTTCGATGTAACTCCAAATGACGTCGTTTTTCCGCCATTTTTGCTAAAAGTCCATTTCTTGTACCGGAAGACAAAAACAAGCAAAATACTTTCATTTAAAGTGTAATATTATTAAAAATATACATAAAATGATCATGAAATGTAAACTAAATATAGTTAATTTTCAGGTGGATCAAGAAGGTAGGGGAGGACTTGGAGCTGAAAGGTAAAAAGTGGCACAAGGGTCTAGGCGCCAAACTCTTGAGCGCCTAGGTGCTAGTCCTAGCATTCCAAACCTGAGCACTAGCTAGACGCCAACCATTAGGTGCCTAAAAACCATGATACCAAAGGCTAGGTGAAGGGCCCTTAGGCGCCTAAACGTCCATTCAAACCTAAGCATATAGAGAGCCCGCTGCTTA
Organism: Phalaenopsis hybrid cultivar; assembly: GCA_002079205.1. Lineage (NCBI taxonomy): Eukaryota > Viridiplantae > Streptophyta > Magnoliopsida > Asparagales > Orchidaceae > Phalaenopsis > Phalaenopsis hybrid cultivar. The sequence goes on from JXCR01146708.1 coordinate 42,631, forward strand.
AGCAATAACAACCCGACAACTATTTTGGGCAGTTGCTGCACTTCAAGTGCCAAGTTGTGGGGAAATCATGTGTTGAATGTGGGATTCATGGCTGCTAAGTAGAAAAGCTTATAAATATTCATATATTGCTACCTTGAAGAAGATTGGTAAAGGTTTGATGGAGAATTTGGGTTTTCTTGCTTTTTAAAACCATAGTTCTTTATTTAAGTGCTAAGAAAGTGGTATTCTACTAGGAAGAATAGCTAAGTATTATTTTTTATTACTTTGTGTATTTCTGTTGTGACAAAGACTTGGTGGATTTCATTTGTGTTCAATGCATTTGTTTAGTGAAATCAACATTTTTCTTGGGTAAACCTTTAACTCTTTCTTATGATGATTAGGTAGGATAAATGTAATGTGAAGTGCTATATAATTTATTTATTTTCAAATGGTGATGATTACCCTTAAGAACTTAATTTACTTTTCATTTTTGCCAAGTGAATTATTAAAATGTGTTGTGAACCATAAGACTTAGGAAAGCTATGGTAGAATCAATTAGGTTAATCACATTTAACTATGGGGTATAGGTTTATATGCCTTATGGGGAGATGCAAATATTAGGGTAATGTGCTTTGAAGGGATAATTATGGGATTTAAAGAATTAAAGTCATTTCTATCCAAACTTGTTTATGCACTAGGGAAGGGGTAAGGAAGATTGTTCTTCCTATTTGTCTCTAGATATTTTGGTACTTGCAACTTAAATTCCATTTAATTAACTTAACACTTTACAAGGAAGAGCCTCTTAAGTATTTGATATCTTTTAATCCAAATTTTTAAAAGTAGGATTAATTGAGTAGGATTTAAATTTGATGTTAGTTGTACACAGTAGGTTAGCTTTTCAAAGTTCAAAATTTTCAACTTTTCAAGCTATGACTTAACTCCCGTAGGCTAGAACTTTTTTTTATTTTGAATTACCTCATTCTTTGTGGGATCGACATTCCAGACCTCTAAAATCTGATATTACTGATACAACACTTGCATGATCCCTTCGTGTGTGGTTGCACCTAAAAGCGATATCGATTTTATCCTTTTAGACCTTTATTTTTTATTTTTCTCAACAATGAAATGGTTATGTTGTTATTTTCAAGTATGATTAGTAAATAAAATTATTTTTCTCCCTTAAATTTGGTGATGTAGGAATTTAAAGTCCAGTTTTCCTTGTATTTTTTTTCTAAACTTTTTATAAGATCTTGTTTTAACTATCAATCTTTAGTTTGCAGTTGACATGCCAGTTGGGTAGTTAAAATTTGATTTGATTTTATAGTTTTGGAAGAATCCTTCGTTAAACAACTTCGTTAAGACACAATAAACTAGAAGAATAGGAACATTCCTTCTATGTTAGTGCGATCTTGTAAGAGAATAAGGAATCATGGGCTAATCACTTGATTTATGGAACTAATCATATTCGACTATCAAACATTCTCTGATGCTTAGGAGGCGATAATGAGAAGTTCTACTCGTGATTGTTAACCCCATTTTGAAACACTTGGTGGAACTTAGAATTTTCAGAATCAATTCAATTGAGTATTTTAATAGCATCAAAACTTCGTTAAAATTCTCACATTGTTAGCATATATGTTTCTTTTTTGAAAATTAAGATTAGTGACTTTACAAAATCACAGAACTTCGATACTTCCAACTAGTTCAAAATCAATAGGTTAAAATTTTTTTCATTTTTTGACTTTACACATTTCTCATGGGATCAATATATGAAATTTATTTCACATACTACTTGGAGAGCATGTAGACTTGTTTTATTCATCGTTGCTTTACAAAACTTTGTCTATATCGGGTTTTTGGCACCGTTACAAGGGAGCAAGATTGAATTTCTAAATTAAAAAAAAAAATTAGTCAAATCAATATGATATGTACTTGATGGTTATAGTACTGTTAGTTTGTTTCAATCTATTTGATATTTCCCGTGTTAATAAAAATTCAAAAAATCTAGGGTTCTGTGCTTCCTATTTTACTGTTAATTCAGTGCAACTATTGCTGTTGTTTTCATTATTTTAAAAATTTTGTGATTTCGTTTGCTTTTTTTAACTTTTGGTATGTTTTTTTAGTGGTTTGATCATGACTTAATAACTCTGTTAGTTTAGGGCCACTTCATCATATTGTTCTAATTATGTACGTGTAGGACTAAAACTTTGGAACTAGTATCTTATGACCATGAACTAGAAAAAATATTAAAAAATTAGAAAAATAAATTTCTTAAAATAATTTAAAAGAGATGAAAACATACATCAGAAAGAACACAGCACATCTAAACCCAACGTCAAGTTTAGATTGCTTAGTAAATTTGTCTACCCATAAGTAAAAGAGATTTACTAAAGCATCAACAACCTTGTAAAAAACAATACTTTTAAACTCAAATCCCCCATTATTCAGATGATACAAAATAATCAATTTGGGGGTTCATCCACAGAAGACCCTAATCTCCACTTAGCCTGCTTTCTTGAACTATGTGTTATCTTTCAATAAAATGGCATCAACATTGTTAGACTTTAACTTTTCCCTTTCTCACTATAAGATATAGCTAAGATGTGACTAAGTATGTTAACACCATAATCTTTTATCACATGGTATAAACTAGCCTCAAAATTTCTAGCAAAGTATTTCTCTCCCTCCAAAATAGTTATACATAGACATGATATCAGCCAAAAGAGTAACTATCACCGTGTGTTTTATCAAGAATGTCTCCATTGATGGCACCTACAAACTTGTCCTCTTTGTAGGACTTCACTCTTCCCAGAAGTGATGTCAAGAAGAATTTGACCGACGCCTGTGTAATTCTGTTAGTGTCGATAGCTCCTTCGCTGGCAGTGAGTTTGAAGACTCGTCTATTCACCTTCATAGGAGGAATGGATTTACAGCTAGAAATATGAACACTTGAAATTGAAGGAGCAAACTTTTTGAAAGAAAAAGAAATAAAAATCAAATTTTTATGGGATGAGTTCTTACATTTATTTCGTATGGTCTTGTCAAAGATTGACTTGGAAATAGAAGCAGACGTTTTCTTCTGGTATTGCATCTTTCCTCATAAGTTGTGTTTGAAACAAATCTTGTTTTCTTTTGGCTCCCTTCATTGTGGTGAATAGGCTTTATCAGCTTACGAATTGTTTTAAAGGGGTTATTAATGTCTTTTAACTTTCAATATTATTATTCATAAAGTTAGAAAGTGCACACAAATTTTTATTCAAAGAACCATTTTATTTTAGCCACCTAAACTTGATAATGAAGCTTTTTATGATGTGGCTTTTAGACAATTTTTTATGAAAGAGAAAGTGTCATCAACAGATGTCTTTTAGCGGCTAGTGAGATCAAATGTAATATGATAAAAAGTAAAGAAAGCTTTTTTTCATTAAGGGTACTACCCAAATATACGTATTGTTTCAAGTAATATAGAGTTTTCTATAAAAACCCCAGTATCAATTTCATGAGGAAGCCGAAAACAAGTAAACAATGAAATGAAATACAAAAATTTTGACTGTAAAAAAAATTTTCTTAAGATTGCAGCAACTATCTAAACATGAAAATTAAGTTTACTAAATTCTACAATATGCAAATAAAAGTAAATGTAATGACTTATACAATAAATAAAAAGAGACTTTCTCCTTGCCAATAATTCATAATCAGTGTAGAATTTCAAAATTTGTTTAGAAACTTAAATGTGAGTTTGTAACAAATAGGAGCATACCCATTTCATTACTTTCTTTCGAATTGTGCAAAGAACATTGTCTAATCTAAAGTTGGTGTCGGACGATATAGTAGTGGTGGGTAGGTTCTAGTCTCTCACTCTTAAATCACCCACTGTGCCCTCTCTATAGGACCTACCGGTGACCCTTGGTTCCAATCTCTAGACCAAATTGATAAAAAAATCTAACATGTCACTCTAAAAATATCAATTATATGCCCGTCAAATCTTATCTCACTATCTATTTTCACCTTCTTTAGACTATCACAACTGCTCTTTCTAAGGTAGAATGTGATACTTACAAGTCAAGAAATCTTAGCCCTTTTAGGTCTATAAGCTCCTCAATAGGTTTTAACAATACAAGTGACCAATTTATAAAGTAAATGAAAGACCGGTAAAAATATCATCACAACTTATAGAAATAAAATAAGTTCTAAACAAAATCAAAATCACATACTTAATTACTTCACATTTGAAGGAGAAAGAAAGAAAACTACAATAATAGAAAATGCTATCAAGCATTGCATATGCATGTCTAATCCTAAAGCTATACAATAATAGAAAATTTAGATTTAAGGTTTGTGACACAACAAAGCTGCTCTTGGTCCTCGTTACATGGTTTGGTGCGTCAAGCTTCTAGAAATCTATTAGCGTATCTTATTTCTGATGTAGACTCCATAAGGACTCTAAACATAAATTAAATGTAAAAATCTAAGAAAAAAGAGTTAGCCTGCAACACGAAATGTTAGCACAAGTTAGTTGCATGTAATGCATAATGAGTCATGCTTGGTGAGAGGAAAGCTTAACAGCACCTGCAGACAATGTTTGCCTTTAAATCATTATTTGCTCATCTCTTTTTATTTTTAGGCGTTGCTTCCCTACAAGAAGACTGCCCCAAAATATACTAGTCCACATTCTCATACCCGGTAAACACATAAAGACAACACAAAAATGCCTTACTAGGGCGCAAAATAAGAAACAATAGTCAGATATGTAAAAAACCTTAACCACACCCTAACTATAGTCTAACTAAACTAAACCTAGCCTAACTGAGCCTAAACCTACATAAGCCTAGCCTAACTTAACTTAACCTTACATAACCCTAACCTAATTGAGCCTATTCCTACATAATCTATTGCTAACTTAACATAACCCTACATAACCCTAATCTAACTGAGCCTAACCCTACATAACCCAAGCCTAACTTAACTTAACCCGACATAATTCTAGCCTAATCAAGCCTAACCAATCAAATAACCCTACTTAAGCACTATTCAAGTTATGCCTAGCCTTATCCGAGCCCTCACTATCCCTATCTAGCCCTACAGAGTTCCATGCAAATTCATATGTTATATGTTAGTTCCATGCAAATTCATGCATCATATGTTTGCTCCACGCAAATTCATCTACTATATGTTGTTCCATACAAATTTATAGTTTTATTTGTTTGTTTCTTATATACTTATGTGGATATGTGATAATCCTTCACACAAAACCCTTATGATAGCTCTATATGTCGAAAGCAATGATTTACATGTTTATGTACTTATGTCAAATGTAAAATCTCACATATTTATGTTCATACATCTCATGTAAAATCTCACGTGTTTTTTTTTATGTCATATGTAAAATTAAAAATGCTGATGTTCATATGTCATATGCAAAATTTGACATGTTTATGCATATATGTCACATGGAAAATCACAAATGTTTATCTTGCTATGTAAGATGTAAAATCTCAAATGTTTTTGTCCATATGTCACATGAAAAATCCCACAGGTTATGTTCTAATGTCATATGCTATGCAAAATTCCCCATGCTAATGCTTATATGTCCCATACAAAATCTCAAATTTTTATGTTCATATGTCAAATGAAAAATCTCACATTTTTATGTTCAAATGTCACATGCAAAATTTTACATGTTTATGTTCCCATATCCCATGCAAAATATTGCATGTTTAACTTCAAACAAAAAGTTTCCCATGCTTAATTACATATTTCAGGCCTATGAAAGTTGAGAGGTGTTTCTTTTCATTCCTAAGCAAGTTAGGTGCTTATATTTTTTATGCTGATGAAAGTTGTGTGATGTTATGTTTATTCACGCCCATGCAAGTTAAATGTCCATGCTTATTCATGTTCATGCTAGTTATGGCCTTATGATGATCTAAAATGTGTGGATGTGATGCTTATATGATTGAGAAAAAGGCTTTTTCGTTAGGCCGAGTATGGAAGAGATGAAGTAAAATTTTATGTAATAATAATTTTTCAAAGACATTAAAGGTTTATTCATAAAATTATGTGAATAAAATGTGCTAAGATGAATAATAAGAAAATGTGTTTTATAAAAAAAAATATAAACTAATTGTGCCTTAAACAACATTTTTATGCCTACTAAATGTGTTTTAAATGAAATTTTAAAAAAAATATACCAACTAAATGTGCTCTAAATTATATTCTTATAAAAATATATATACAAACTGAATTAGGCTCCAAAATGATATTTTTGTTATATAAACTATAAAATTCTATCATAAGTACTACCTCCACAATAAGGTTGAGTTAGCCTAAAAGAAACCTCCTTAAGACTTCAAGAGTGATTTCCAAAAAAAAAAAAAAACGAACAAAAAAAATTTAACAAAGCTTTCCAAATATAACCACTTAATAGTTTTTTTTTAAAACTTGAATAGATGTAATTTAAGGCTAGATCCTTTTGAAATCTTTAACAAAGCAAGGCCTTTTCAAATTAAAAATAATTTTCAAACAAATTTAATAGAACTCTTTAAAACCATACTTTAGACAAAACGTTTTTTTCTTAAATAAGCCTTCTTTAAACTTTTGATTTTTTCAAAACCCAAGCTAAACTTTTAAGAGATAAACCTAAGAAAATCTAACCTCAAGAATATCTTCTACAAGACCATTTTCAAATATAAAATAGAAACAAAATTACTTCGAACTCAAAATATCATAGTTTTGCAAATCCTCTTAAACATCATAGTCTAAGCAAGACTTATGCATTTTCATAGGTATTGTTTCATGAATGATAATTTACCTTAATAAGTAAGCATAGTCCTTAAGCACATAAGTATTGGGTAGTTTGATTCATACACATTTTCAAAATAAGTAAATTCACATTGCTAAAACTTTTTGGATGAAAAAATACATTATATTGTTTATCCTTCCATTGTGGTTGAGACCATTTTGGAAATGACGAAGATGAAAATCAAATAATAATTGTTGAATGATGACGATTGAACGTTAGTTGTTCGGCAACAATATATGAAGGGTGATGGTAATCAAAGAGTAACATATAGAAGACAATAATCAAACGAAGATGCATGAGCAAACACCATTTAGAGACACTAGTCACTTAATGATGGTTGTTATTAGTGGCCTTCGGATGAGCTCTAGAATTTCCTAGATCTTTATGCACTTTTCAATTTGAAATATCTTTTCATGTGAAGAATGTAGTTAATTTATAATTTTTTAAGAGTAACATTTTGGTTATTTTGACATGTCCTAAAACACTTCGTCGAACTTGTGTTGTTTTCTCTGACTGTATATCATTCATTAAATATTTAAGTACGTTAATAACCTCAAAATCCGGTGATTTAAGGAACTCTAATCAAGACATTTGATTCAACTACAAGTATTTAAGCTTCGTAGAACATTTGTAGATTCAATCAATATTCTAAAATTTTTAATCACATTTCAATTGAATGATTTGTCCTTTATTTGAACTCAGTATCTTATTAATTTTAATGTCACTATTTTTATCTTACTAAGATGTTCTAGTCGATCATAAGTATGTTAAAAACAGAGTTTCAATGACCTTGAATTTACATCCAAGAATTTTTAATTAAAAGGTTACTTTAAGGTTAGTGTTTGATTAAATAAATTGTTTGGCAGTGAAAAATCAATAACAATAATAATCATCTTAAAAATTAGAAAATTATGTAAAAAAAACTTAACATTTTCACTATATATAGAAGCACAAATGCTAACCAAAAATTATTGTAGTTTGTGTGAAAGTTTCAAAGAGCCAAAAGAATTTTGACTATAATATTGTACATTCATTTGCAAATTACAGGTTTATATTTATTAAAAAAGCGAAAGATTTACAACATATCCCACAAGTTGAATATAATTGCATATTTAATGTCTATTTTTTTTTACATGTATAACAATTATGCGGTCTCTGCCATAAGTCCATCGAGTTGGGGTTCAAATTCCATGGTGCGGGCTCTTCGAATCAGAATTAAGCACACCGGGTTTTCAACCCATATGGGGGAATCGATATTTGGTGCCCACTGGACCAAATATCGATTTCACCTTGAAATATATATACATATATATATGTTTTCTAGATTGATAGAGTGAGGAATTGCGAAGAAATGCAATAAATTTTGATTTAACGAAAACGTTGGACTTAATTATTTAATTTTTAATGTTTAGTTAGGTTTAAATTAAATTAATGATTAAAGCCAATAAAATATGCCATCAAGCTGCAACTTCGACAAAGCATGCAGAACACAAAACCAACACTTTAGATATCAAATATGTATATATATCAAAATCATAAGCAAAAGAACACAAACCGATGAACTAGATCGATAATACATAGCTCATCATGGTAGAAAAATCAAACCACAATTCGAAAAAGCATGCAATTGAAAACAAATTTAGATTGATAAAATCCCCTCCAGCTTATTATTAACTCTGAATTCGCACAGCCTGCACGGCCTTCGCCATGCCGAAGGCTGCAGCTGAAGCAGCGGCGCCGATAAACGTGGTCTGGAATGCGCTAAGCAG
>JXCR01146709.1:2412-64914 GCA_002079205.1 Phalaenopsis hybrid cultivar
CTTCATTTACTTCTTGATTTGGCCAATCTAGATGTTAAAATTTATTTTGAGAACATGTAAAAATCGGGCTGGTATTGTCTCAGTCAACAATTGGAAAGAATCACATGAGGTTATATGAATGAGAATGTAGTTCATATGATTGAGTGCAAATAAATAGGAAAATATTCATTAAAGGGTGTAGAGTTAGAGAACTTTAAAGTGATAGGTTAAAGCCCCCAACTTGGTTTATTGTTTTAGGTTCAAAATTGAGATGTTAACTTCCACGTGGAGGGAATCGAGGGAACTCTAGAGTGAGAGCTAGTATCTTCCCTGCCTAGCCGATCTTCAGAATTATTCNATCTATAAAAACTCAAGTTATCTTTTTATGTTTGTACTGTTTTTGTTAAAATATTAAAATTACCAAAAATATTTAAACTTTCTTTACTACAAAAACATCTTTAGTTTAGATAATTATCTTTTTAAAAATAAAAGGTTTCCCAAAAAGTGCATATTCCATATCTTCCTTGTGGGTTCGATACTCAGGTCTTAATCAAAAAAGTTTTCTATTACTTATAACGATACGTATACTTACGTAGTATCCCAATATATATAAATTAAAAGTTAAATTCTTATTTTTTCTTCAGGATCAAGTTTTTGATTTTGTTGCAAAATAAGAAAATATAAGTGAAAAATATAATCATAATTATTGTTATTTGCATATAAGCAGTATTAGGGATCAATTTTTTGGTGCTGTTGTCAGGGAAGTGAAGTGAAAATTGTAAGGAATATATTGATTTAAAAGCAAATTTCTATTTTTAGAAAGTCTTATTTAAACTTTAAGTTATTGTATTTTATTTTGTGTGTGTTTAGTTTTATTTTATTTTATGTTAGTGTATGTATAGTTCAGGTTCTGAAAGACTAGTGCCCTATAATTCTGAATTAGAGAGAACTGTTAAAAAAATTAGAAAAACCAAAAAAATTAAAAAATCTTGAAAAAAAAAATTATAGAAATGGCAACCAAAATGATCAAAATGCTGAAATTCATCAAGAGCTTAGACCTTTAAGAGTCTATGCTAACCCTACTATAGATGAACTTCATTGTTGTATTCAAAAACCTACTGTAGTGACTAATTCATTTGAGTTTAAACCTACTATTATCCAAATGATATCAAATAATCAGTTTGGGGGATCACCAACTGAAGATACTTGTTATTATCCAAATGATATCAAATAATCAGTTTGGGGGATCACCAACTGAAGATCCAAATTCAGCTATTATCCAAATGATATCAAATAATCAGTTTGGGGGATCACCAACTGAAGATCCAAATTTGCCTTTTTTTAGAATTGTGCGCGACATTTATATACGATGGTGTATCAGATGATGCCATAAGACTTAGGTTATTTCCTTTCTCATTGAGGGATAAAGCTAAAATGTGGTTGAACTTGTCAGCACCTAGATTTTTCAGAACTTTTTATAATGGATTAGTTAGATCTCTTAGATCAATTATCGATGCCGCTGCTGGTGGTTCATTGATGTCAAAACCTTTTCATGACGGCTATGCTTTAATTGAAGAAATGGCTACCAATAACTTCTAATAGCCTTCTGAGAGGATGAATNGCTATGCTTTAATTGAAGAAATGGCTACCAATAACTTCTAATAGCCTTCTGAGAGGATGAATCTTAAGAAAGTAGCCAATATTCATGTAACTAATGTATTTACTATGTTAGCAAATCAAGTTGCTGCAATTTCAAAGAAGTTATACCAATTTGGAATGAATTTTTCTCAACCAATTTCCATGATTGAAGAGAATTCATTAGGCCAAATGGTAGATTTTCAAGCATCATTAGAAACTTTGAATGCCATAAATAATAAGCAAAATAACCCATATTCTCTGCAGTTAACATATCGTTCGATAACATACCCTAAAGGAGTTATAGAAGATGTCCTAGTGAAAGTGGACCAATTTATCTTTCCTATTGATTTCATTATGCTAGATATGGAGGAAGACAAAGAGATACCTATCATTTTGGGGAGACCTTTCCTAGCTACAGGAAGAGCAATGATAAATGGCAAAAAGGGGAATTAATAATGTGTGCTAATGATCAAACTCTTACTTTCAATATTTCAAGATCAATGAAATATGTTGCAAAAGGTAAATATGATGAATATTATAGGATGGATGTTATAAGGTATCTAAGTGAATTTCATTTCAAAAGAGCTTATGAAGAAAAATCTGAAGAAAAAGATTTTGAACACGAGCAAGAAGAGGAATTAGATCGATGTGAAGAACTTTTTAAGGAAGACTCAAACTATGTTTGAGAAAGTTTTGAAATTTTGGACACGATAGATAAAGATAAATCATTTTGTCCATCAATTGAAAAACCTCCAGAACTTGAGTTGAAGTTACTTTCTGAACATTTAAAATATACTTTTTTAGGAGATTCCTCTACTTTACCAGTTATAATTTTTTCAAAATTAACGATTGAAGAAGAAGAAAGGTTGATGAAAATTTTGAAAAATTTTAAGAAAGTCTTTGGATGGACAATACTGATATTAAATGAATTAGTCCTTCGATTTGTATGCAAACTCAGGGCTTATCTTCAAAGGAGACCGAATCTTGTTATGAAAGAAGTTGTTAAGAAAGAAATTTTAAAGTGGTTCGATGCTAGAATTATCTACCCTTTTTCAGATAGTGCATGGTTTAGTCCACTTCACTACGTTCTTAAGAAAGGAGGAGTAACTGTAACTGTGAATAAACATAATGAATTATTACTTACTAGACAAGTTACAGGGTGGCGAATATGTATTGATTATAGAAAGTTAAATCTTGCCACTAGGAAAGATCATTTTTCATTACCCTTTCTAGATCAAATGCTGGATAGGGGCATACATACTTTTATTTTTTGGATGGATATACTGGTTATCACCAAATACAAATATCTCCTGAGGGTCAAGAGAAAACAACTTTTACCAGTTCTTATGGTACTTTTGCTTTTAGAAGGATGCCCTTTGAATGCCCCTGCTACATTTCAAAGATGTATTTTTTTTGTGATTTAATTTAAAAAGGGATTGAAGTATTCATGGATAATTTTTTAGTGTTTGGAACTTCATTTGACTCATGTTTATAACATTTACCAAAAGTTCTTAAGCGCTGTGAAAAATCAAATTTAGTCCTTAATTGAGAAAAATGCTAATTTATGGTAGCAGGATGAATTGTATTAGCTCATCAAATATCATAAAATGGTATCGAAGTAGATCCTGCTAAAATTCAAGTGATCGCTAATTTACCTTATCCAACGAATGTAAGGGAAATTAAGAGTTTTTTAGGACATGTTGGATTCTACAGGTGATATATTAAAAACTTTTCAAAGATTTTTAAGTCGTTATGCCATTTACTGGAGAAAGATGCAATTTTCAATTTTGATGAAGCTTGCCTAAAAAATTTTAATTTATTAAAGAAAAAATTAATCACTGCACCAATTATAGTTTAACCAAACTAGGAGCTATTTTAGGATAAAGATATGATAAAATTTTTAAAGTAATTTACTTTGCTAGTAAAACTCTTAATGAAACTTAAATCAATTATACAATAACTGAAAAAGAGTTATTAGCAATAATATATGCTTTTGATAAATTTTATATTTAATTGGAACTCATTGTGTAGTGCATTCAAATCATGCTGCTACTAAGTACTTAATGAAAAAAGAAGGATGTTGAACCTAGACTTTTAAGATTGATTCTTCTTTCGCAAGAATTTGATTTTGAAATAGTAGATCAAAAGCGGACTGAAAACCAAATTGCTGATCATTTGTCCAGGCTTGAGTTAGAAAAACCACTATGTATTGAAAAAGAAATTAATGAACATTTTCCAGATGAAAAATTGTTACCTATTAATGAGTGGTGTGTTCCGTGGTATGCCAACATTGTGAACTTTATTATTAACGATATTATACCCTATTGAATGACATACCAACAAAAGAGAAAATTTATTTCTGAAGCTAAAACTTATTTTTAGGATGAACCATTTTTTATATAAATAAGGAAATGATATAATTATTTGAAGATGTGTACCATTAGAAGAAACTTATGAAATTATCCAAAAATGTCATAATTCTAATTTTTGGGGATATTTTGGTGTTGATAAAAAATCATACAAAATTTTACAATCTGGATTCTATTGGCCTACAGTTTTTAAAGATGTTAATGCTTATATCAAAACTTGTGATAGATGTCAACGAGTAGGCAATATTTCTAGAACAAATGAGATGCCCTTCAATTATATGCTAGATGTTGAAATATTTGATGTTTGGGGATTAGATTTCATGGGACCNGTTTTTAGAGATGTTAATGTTTATATCAAAACTTGTGATAAATGTCAATGAGTAGGCAATATTTCTAGAAGAAATGAGATGCCCTTCAATTATATGCTAGATGTTGAAATATTTGATGTTTGGGGATTAGATTTCATGGGACCATTTATACCATCTTTCGGAAATTTATATATTTTATTAGCAGTGGACTATGTATCCAACTGGATAGAAGCTACCGTTTTACTCAATGTGATACTCAAAGTGTTGCAAAATTTTTGAAAACAAATAAATTTTAAAGATTTGGGATGCCAAGAGTTATCATTACTAATGGGGGAAGTCTTTTCAGAAATGTCATAATGGAGAAGTTATTAAAGAAATAGCATATAAATCATAGGATTGCTACTGCTTATCATCCTCAGACAAGTGGTTTGGTTGAATTATCGAATCAGGAAATTAAAAGAATTATGGAAAAATCTGTGAATCTGAAAAAAAAATGGATTGGTTAGTCAAACTTGATTATGCTTTGTAGGCTAATAGGACTGCATACAAAACTTCTATAGGAATGTCCCCATATAGGCTAATATTTGGGAAAACTTGTCACTTACNATTAGCAGTGGACTATGTATCCAACTGGATAGAAGCTACCGTTTTACTCAATGTGATACTCAAAGTGTTGCAAAATTTTTGAAAACAAATAAATTTTAAAGATTTGGGATGCCAAGAATTATCATTAATGATGGGGGAAGTTTTTTCAGAAATGCCATAATGGAGAAGTTATTAAAGAAATAGCATATAAATCATAGGATTGCTACTGCTTATCATCCTCAGACAAGTGGTTTGGCTGAATTATCGAATCGGGAAATTAAAAGAATTATGGAAAAATCTGTGAATCTGAAAAAAAATGGATTGGTTAGTTAAACTTGATTATGCTTTGTAGGCTTATAGGACTGCATACAAAACTTCTATAGGAATGTCCCCATATAGGCTAATATTTGGGAAAACTTGTCACTTACTAGTTGAACTTGAGCATAAAGCAAGAATGTTCCCATATAGGCTAATATTTGGGAAAGCTTATCACTTACCAGTTGAACTTGAGCATAAAGCATTATTTGAGTGATTGAAGAGTTCAATTATAATTTGAAAGATGTTGGTAATAAAAGATTGTTACAATTAAACAATTAAGGAGTTCAATTATAATTTGATAGATGTTGATGAGAAAAGGTTATTGCAATTAAATGAGCTTGAAGAGATAAAGAATGAGTCTTATGGGAGTGCCAAGATTTATAAAGAAAATATAAAGATGTGGCATGATCGAAAGATTCTTACTAAAAATTTTCAGCTAGGGCAACAAGTTTTGCTATTTAATGCAAGGTTAAGATTATTTCCAGGCAAACTTAAGTCCAGGTGGATGGGCCCATTTGTTGTGATGAAATTTTATCCTCGTGGAGCTGTGGATATTAAAGATCCTAAGTCTGAGAAAATATTTAAAGTTAATGGACATACAATGAAACCTTATTTTATAGAGGATTGGCATAAACTTGATGATGGAATGATGTTGAGTCAACCAAAATAAGAACTGGTTACGTCTGGCTGACGACGTAAAACCAAACGCTTTGTGAGAGGAAACCCATAATTATCAGTGTGTTTTTATTTTGATTATTATTTTGTGTGTGATTAAGAAAATTAGGGTAGTATTTTTGAAACTATTATGTGTTAGTAAATATTTTAAGACTTTATTTAGTGACCAATACATGTTATAATGAGAATTTGGATGCTAAGTTGACTAGTGCAAAAATGTGCACTGGTGCCTAAGTGCCAAATCAAGCGCTTAAGCGCGACAGTTTAAACACATGTGCAAAATTAATATTCTAGAAGGTTTAATCATTAATTAGTTTATAATAACATGCCAATGCAGCTTCTAAACGTGTCTAGGAGTTATTGGAAGGATTTAGGCCTATAAATAGAGGGGTTTTGTGAAGGAATTTCACCCTAGATCATTTCTGCCCTAAAAGTCTAAGATAAAGTGAGATTTAGAGAAAATTTCCTGATGGGAGATGAATTTGAAGAAGAAGGAAGAAACCATGAGGAAAGGGTTAATTAGTCAAAGTGCACAAGAGATGTATAACAATTTCTTAGCCGTTAATATTGAAGGGATATCAGAGAAGATCAACAAAATTGAGAATACTATGGCTTTATTGGAGACCAAGGTACTTGAGTTGCATGCAAATCTAGAGCATACTGGATGGTATTTGAAGATGCATTTTATCCACATAAGTTATATAGAGGAAGCGGATAAGGCGATGCTCATAAAGCAAGAGGATTGAAGAAGATAGTATCAGAGCTGATCACCACCATCCGTTTTATCAACCCTATATTCTTGGAGAGACTAATGAAAGACAAGAATTTGTTCCTTCGAATGAAGAATGGAAATAAGTTTAGTGTTAGAAGTTGTGTGTTAGAAGTTATTATTTTCAAGTGATTTAGTGTTTAAGTCTTGTTTTTAGTATTTATGACTTCTTATATGTGTTAATTTTGAAATGATTGTTGTGTATTTGTATTTAGGAAAATTTTCTCATCCAAGGCTATTTGAAGTGAGAATTAAGTGTTTAAAGGTAATTGTACTTGTTTGTGAATTAATATAAGTTTGTTTATGTGAAAATTTGTGTTATTTTTAGTTTCAAATTGAAATAGTTGTTATGGAGAATTTTGAGAGAGAGGGGAGTTATAGGAAGTTGAAAATAGTCATTTAAGTGCTATATGAGACATTAGGGGTGGTTTACTTAAGCAAATAGTGCATTTTACTATAATTTAAAAATTTTAAAAATCATGCACTGGCACCTAAGCGCCACATCTCGCGCTTAAGCGCGAGCCAACCTGAGAGGCAGACGTCTAAGCTCCACTTACCAGCGCTTAAGCATCGGTTCACAAAAACCGGTTTACGAACAGTTAAAAGTGAAATTTTTGGCCCTAAAATAACAATTTTTATGCCTCCCATCACCTTCAACCTCTCAAAATCACAATTTTGGAAGGCTAGGGCACAACTAAAGTGAAGATTTCTTGGTAGAATCAACTGAAATTTATTAGATACAAGTTCCTTGAGGTAAGAGCTTTACTGCTATGCAAAAATTTTGGATTTTCACTATGTATTTTCAGCACATTTGGAGAAATTCAAAAATTCACTATTCATGGTGAAAATTGAGAAAACAATATATGAAAATTGCATGGGAAGTGTAGACTATACTTTGGAAGTTTAGTTTAGTAATTTAAACTTGATTTTTGAAGTTACTTTTGGAATTTATAAAATTTGTAGAATGGCACCAAGAATGAAGAGGAGCAAAGGAAAGAGCCCTTTCGATTCGATTATATTTGTTAGTTCAAAGGCTCGGGATCTGTACAGTTATGTGTTCCAATCACAGAAACTAATTCAAGAGCGGTGTTTTAGGAATTCAGGCGGAGACATAGAGGATTTGATCGTTTGTCGATAGTGGTAACGATTCTGTTGTTTCTCTGTTGTGGTGGTTATTTCTGTTGTTAGGGAGTTCTATGCAAACCTTATCGAGGTTGAAGAGAATAGAGTCATGGTTCGAGGAAAGTTGGTACCTTTTTCACCGGAGGTAATCAACTTATTTTATCATCTGCCACCTGATATGTTATGTTTTTATGTAAATAATAGTCCAACTAAAGAGGAGTTAGACGAGATTATTTCTTACTTGACTACTGGGAGAGGACTTTGGAAGATCACTTATGAGAGGAGAGTCAACTTCCCAACTTCAAAGTTATGTGCACATTCAAAGGCCTGACACTATTTTATGTCAGCTCGTCTGCTACCAACAAATCATCTCGGTGAAGTGACCAGAGAGAGAGCGATGTTAAATTATAGTATCCAGTAAGGAAAGCTCATCAACATAGGAGCTTTGATTTGTCAGACTATCATCAATTCTGCCACTGTTATTACTACTGCAAGTCTGAGATTTAGTTCCTTGATCTTTTCTTTGTGTGAGTAGGCTAGAGTTAAATATGATAGCTGGGAGGAAGTGTTGTTACTTCTAAAGCCCATAACTAAGGTGCATGTGAAGACTTATTCTGAGCATTCTATTTTTTGGCTGGAGAGGAGGATTTTCTAGGAGTTATGGAATGAAGATATCTACTGCTTCTACCTCTGCTGCTTCATCATCTAGACCATTTACCTCACATTCTTCTACATCTAGAGGTGAGTCTACTCAGACTAAAGATCAATTATTGCAGAAGATGATGGATAATATTAATTTTACCGCTGATAGGGTATAAAATTTAAAGTGTTTTGCAAAGCATATTGATATGTATAGTAGGAGAAAAAATGATTATGAAGAGAAATTTCACTCATCTTTGGAGAGCCTCATTAGGGGTAACCAAGGAGTGCAATTTCCTCCATATCATAGATATTCTGATTATGAGCCTGTAAAAGTTTGGGATAGCGGTGATTTAGAGAATGAAGAGTAGAACTGAGAGACTTTTTTTTATGATTGTAATATGATATGAACTATGTGGTCCGGGCTTGCTACATTTGCATTTGTGTGTTGATTTGAACTATGTGATGTGGTTTGAACTTTTATGTTTAAGTGAGAATTGTGATGTTATTTGTTTTCATGTTTTGGATTTGAGACATGTATGTTTACTCGTTTAGATATTGTTATGTGTGAGACTTTTATTTTTAACTGTATTGTAATGTTTGTGTTAATTAGTAGTTTATTTTAAAATTCTAGGGTAGTAACTGTTGTGAGTTTTGAGATTTAGTTAGTTTAGAACATAACTTAATTCTATCTCATTTATAAAGTTGAAAATCTTGCTAACTTAGGTCTTAAATATTAAACTTAGGAAACTGCTACCCTATATTTTTCTTTTATCATGTTTGTAAGTTTGTTTTTATGTTGAGGTTGTGAAGTCGTTAGTGTGTTAGTTTGCTTTTATGTTTATATCCACTGTTTAGAAGTCTATTGAATCTCTACATGTTGAATTGAAATGAAAATATTAGAAAATTAGATCAAAATTAATATTACTCCTGTTTTTTTGTTAATACTTGTATCATTAGGCTACAAAAATTCCTGTAAGCATGTTATTCTTATTTTCATTCCTTCTTATATATATTTGATGCTAAACTGTTTAATCTCATAAAAATTTAAGTTTTGAAGGGATGAAAATATTTTCAAAACTTTAATTTAATTTGTTCTCAAATGAACTACAAGTGAATTTGATTTGAAAAGAAAAAATGATAATGTATATGAAGTTATATTAGGGAAGTAAAACTTGATTTTAGAAATGAGTAAGAGAATTTAGTTGAAATTTTGAGTAATGAAGAAAAAACTCTAAGTTAAAAGTTTTTAGTGCAGAAAATGATTAACATAAGTAACTATCTTTAGTAAGAAACATTGTAATTTGAAAGTTTTAGAAATTTAGACTTTTATTTTTAATACTTAAATTTCTTTTATTAAAAATAATTTTCAAAAGCTATTAATATATTTATAAGTAAAAGTTTTGTTTGAAGATTTTGCTTTAGGAAAGGAAAAGTAGAATTCAAAATTATTAAAGGTCTATCTAGATATAGTAATCATTGGCTAAAAAGAAAAGAAAAGAAAAAAGAGAAAAATAAAAAAAAGAGAAAAAGAAAAAAAGAAAAGTAAAAGAAAAAGAAAAAAATATAAGGGAGGAGAAGCTTAAGGATTAGTGTCTAATCAAAAATTGGTTATACATTTGATTTTTTTAAAGTATAAGACTTGAGAAAATATTAAGCTTATAGATATAATATAGTAAGTAAAATTATTCTTAATAAAAATTTCTAAGTGGAGATAATTAAAGAACTTAATTCTAAATTTGGAAGACTTACAATATTTCTGAATTAGATAGGAACTCATATTTTTATCTTTCTTAACATTAAAAATTTCTAAACTTTAAGTTGGTGTCACTTACTGAATATTTTTTCTAAATTGGACTACTATATTTCTAAATCTAAATTTTATTAACTCCTAAGAGAATATTTTTTTCTAAATTGGACTACTATATTTCTAAATCTAAATTTTAGTAACTCCTAAAGAAACTCCATATACATATCTTACATATTTAGTTTTTAAATATTGAAGTGTCACTTGAGGACAAGTAACATTTAAAGTTTCGGGGATTTTGATACGCCTAAAATATATAATGTTTCTAGACACATTTTTATACCTATTTTTGACATATTGAGCTTTAATGGAAGGTATTTTGTGTTTTTCTTTCAGGTACAAGTAAAAAGGTGAAAAATGCTTAAAGGAGTGAAAAAGGTAGGTGAAAAATGTGTAAAAGTATTTTGGCGCCTAAGCGCTAGATCCAACACTTAAGTGTTGGGTAAACAGACAAGGTCATGCCTAAGCGTCAGAGGCTCAATGCTTAAGCGCTAGTGGCAGTTATTGGATGAGTAAATTTGGTTTTTCTAATTTTGAAGAGGTTTTTGAGGCACCTATTGGCTTAATAGGTGGTTACAGCCACCATGGACGAAAATTATTGCGAAAGGATGCATCTCTTAGAGAATTACATCGAATCAAGACACATTTTGAAGAGATACCACGACACCATTTGGAGAATTATAAAAGAAGGAAGATTGGGACTTTGAAAGAGGTCCTGAAAGTACTGTGAAAGTTTTGAAAGTTCTAAAATTGGGGAGTTAGCTGGAGAGATTTTTAGGCACAACATATTTATCCTTTTTTTATTTTAATTTTATATTGAGAGTATTGTAAAAGAGAAGAGATTCAAAGGAACTTCAAGAGTTTGGTGGAGGACTTGAGATAAGTTTTTTCTTTTGTTTTAGACTACTTAAGACTTGTTGTTGTTTTGATAATGATTTCTACTTTCAAATTAAAGTGTGGTTTTGTTTTCTCCATGGATTCTGAGTAGTTTTCCTTATCTTTCTTCTTAAAATAATAAGTAATTAAGTGTTGGATGGAAGTTGTGGAGAGTATTGATCTTTACTATTGGAAGAAGTTGTGATGATTTAAATCCATGTACTTCATTTACTTCTTGATTTGGCCAATCAGATGTCAAAATTTATTGTGAGAACATGTAAGAACATGGTTGGTATTGTCTCAATCAATAATTAGAAAGAATCACATGAGCTTGTATGAATGAGAATATAGTTCATATGATTGAGTGCAAATAAATAGGGAAATATTCATTGAAGGGTGTAGAGTTAGAGGACTTTAAAGTGACAGGTTAAAGCCCCCAAATTGGTTTATTATTTTATGTTTTGATACTAGATGTTATCCCCCAAGTGGAGGGAATCGAGGGAACTCTAGAGTGAGAGCTAGTATCTTCCCTGCCTAACCTGTCTTTAGAACTATCAAACTTTAAATTAGTCAATGCTTCTTATAGCATCTCTAATAAAGGTAAAGAATATTATTTCTCCTATTTGGCACAACACAATATGCATACTTCTACAACAGAATTCCTATACTTATTACAGATTCATGATAGGGAGAAAGATATTTTCATATTTAGTGTTTTTCTTCTATAAAAACTGAAGTTATCTTTTTAAGTTTGTACTGTTTTTGTCAAAATATTAAAATTAACAAAAATATTTAAACTTTCCTTACGTTTTCTTTAGTTTAGATAATTATCTTTTTAAAAATAGAAAGTTTACCAAAAAGTGCATATTGCATATCTTCCCTGTGGGTTCGATATTCAAGTCTTAATCAAAATGTCCTATATTACTTGATAACGATACATATACTTGCGTCGTATCCCAATATATATAAATTAGAAGTTAAATTATTATTTTTCTTTGGGATCAAGTTTTTGGTTTTATTGCAAAATAAGAAAAAATAAGTGAAAAATATAATCAGAATTATTGTTATACTGTTGCATATAAGTAGTATCGGGGATCAACTCCCTGTAGAAAAAAATGCCCTAACACATTACTACACATATGCAGCATGCAGTCACACCATAAGCATAATGCAAAAGAAAGATACCTGACTAGGGCAACCAATTCAGCAAAGAATAATAGTCACACATCAATAGTCTACCAAGCACCCTAAATCCTAGCCTAGCACGCCATCTAACAAAAAGTGCGTCAAGCTAGTATCTAAGTGCAGGGTATGTCTAGGTATGGTATGACTTTGACAGGGTCACCATACTTGCCCCATCCTAAGATCTGATGGATCTAAAGGGTGTCACAAAGAGTGGTGACATTAGTTAGTCATACTCGTGTCAATCTCGATGACTTAACTCACATTGATCACCAAGACAATAAGCAACGCTCGTTAAGGCATCATGACCAACATGTGGTCACTCTTCTAACGAGCCTAGCTCGTAATCCATGCAAACATGCAAATGCAAATGCAAGCAAATCAAAACATATAAGTTGTGATAAAGAGTATGTCGTGAAGGCGGTGACTCATAGGAATGGGCATGCCTTAGCGACAGGGGCCCGAAAGCGGGTATGTGGGTAAGGCGGTGACCCAAAGGTGGGCATGCCATGACGGCAGTGGCCCAAAAAGAGGGTATGTCGATAAGGCAGTGACCTGAAGGTGGGCATGCCGTGAGGGCAGCGGCCTGAAAAGAGGGTATACCGGTAATACAGTGACCCGAAGGTGGGCATGTCGTGATGGCAACGGCTCGAAAAGAGGGTATATAGGTAAGGTAGTGACCCGAGGGTCGGCATGTTGTGGCGGCAAGATCCCGAAAAGAGGGTACACCAGGTAAGGTAGTGACCCAAGGGTATGAGCATGCCGTGGTAGCAGGAACCCAAAAAGAGGGTATACCAGTAAGGTAGTGACCCAAAGGTATGGGCATGTTGCGGCGACAGGAGCCCAAAAAGAGGGTATACCGGTAAGGCAGTGACCAGTAAGTAGGCATATCGTAGCGGCAGGGGCCCTAAAAGGGGGTATATTGGTAAGGCAGTGACCCGAAGGAATGCAACTCAGTAAAAGATATCAATCATGAAGACAGACATATACATGCATATACACAACATGCAAAGGAGCAAGTGGTAGGTCGATAAGGATGGAACATTCGATCAATCCAAAGTGTTGTGCCAACCGAGATTGGGTAACCGGCTGAAACACAAGTGATGTGACCGGTTCAGGATGACCGACTAAGGCACAAGTGATGATGGTGAAAGTACAAGTGCGAGATACAATATGCAACTGCCAGTTCACCGAGCAAATGCAAGGTGCAAGGTGCAAGTGCGACATGCAAATGCAAGGTGCAATGTGCAAGGTGCAAGGTGCAAGTGCGATATATGACATAAAATATGTAACATGCAAGACATGCACTTGCAAAAATTGAGGTGCAAATGACCGCATATGATAGTGAGCCACGTTCGTCCTAACAACCTCACTTAGGAAACCTAAGGTTTAGATCCTTGGATATGCGACACCACTAAAACTAGGGCCAGCTAGAAGTTTAGAGGATCTCACCACCGTGATGGTTGCGGACGCGTTCTCTTTGCTTGCTCCAAGCTCGTTGACGTCCGATCCATGCTCCAATGTGTCTCGTAGAACATGGACAAGTTAACAAAAAGATCCATTGAGGGCAGGAGACGAATCGGTGAGGTCCGCTTTCCAGTGAATCTTGCAACAAAACACAGGGAAATTAATAAATAGCAGGTGAGTGACGTATGCAATGTACCCAAAAAAAATAATTTTGGTATACAAACATATAACCAAAACATACCTTCGAGAAGATCGCTCAAGCCTAAACATGCCCAGACTTATCAGGCAAGCAATCACAGAAATTTTGCATGAGGATTTTGTGCAACGAGCTCGCCTATATTGTTCCCCAAAAATAGAAGATATCAGAACAAGTCGTTAGCATAATTTTCA
Source organism: Phalaenopsis hybrid cultivar (assembly GCA_002079205.1). NCBI lineage: Eukaryota > Viridiplantae > Streptophyta > Magnoliopsida > Asparagales > Orchidaceae > Phalaenopsis > Phalaenopsis hybrid cultivar. The sequence continues at coordinate 16,537 of JXCR01146709.1, forward strand.
TGTTCTTTTTTTTAATAACAAAAGATCCACACATGTTTATTTGCAAATCACAAAGAATCCACATTTGCTTAATCAAAGTGGGACAAACCCACAAAAGTATAATTTTGATTTAGCTTAATCCTCAATGCCTTGAAATGCTAAAAATTAAAGCATTAATGTGACAGGATTTTATATTTATGAATCAAATTTATGGCATGTAATAAAGTATTTAGAGCAAGGTTTAAACTAGATCTACCTCTTTCTTTCTACCTCCCAAGTTTTTGATAGGAGTGGTTCAAAACAAAGAAGAAAAATGAGAGTTTTGCATCTATGTTTGCTGAGACGAGTGCCAGCAGTACAAATTGCAATGAGGCGGGAGGCCAAAGCTTGGCCGACCGAGAGAAAATAAGAAGGTGATGAGAAGGTCGGATGTCTGCACAGAAAGGGGTGTAGGTTGGCCAGATCTGGTCTCTGGCACTGAGCAGGGCCGACAAAGCGTCGCTGGAGCGAGAGGAAGGCCACCCGTGCGACTGGCCAAAAGGAACAGGATGGCCGAGGCTTGAGAATCTCTGACGGGGCTTCGAAAATGAGGAGGATGTCGATGGTGGCCCCCTTCGCCGGTGAGGAGGGGCCGACGGTGAGCTTCAGGAGCGGGTTCACGGCCTGGCGGCGGGTTTGGTGCGATTGGGTTTGTGACGGGTTCGTGAAAATGAGAGAGGGGTGCTACAAGGAGATGCGGAGGCTAAGGATAGGGGAGAGAGAAGATTTAAAACAATATATATGGAACTCTAGAGGNTGAGGTGGCACTAGGAGATTGGTTGGATGAGAGAACAATTGAAAGGCCAAGATTGAGTGACATTTTAGTCGTTAAGGACAAAGAAAATGACTTTTATGTAAATTGGCAAGACAATCATAAAGTTTTGAAATTATATATCATTTTAAAGAGGACAAAATAAAGATTATGACAATTTAAACTGTTTCAAAAATAGAGTTATCCACCCCAAGATATGATTATTTGAAGGTTAAAGGTGGTATTGAAGGGTGGTTCTAGTAAAAAAAAAACAAATATTAGCCCATTTGTAGAAAAAAAATTAAGAAATTTAATGGTTTAATTGTTTTTTCTAATTCAAAATAGATAGTGAGATATGAGTAGTCAAAGTGGGTCCTACTCTAAGAGAGGAAAAAATGGACATTTTTAGCAAAAAAAATATTAGATTTTATTGATCCAAATGTTCTATTTTAAAATTTAGANAACAAATTTTAGCCCATTTGTAGAAAAAAAATTAAGAAATTTAATGGTTTAATTATTTTTTCTAATTCAAAATAGATAGTGAGATATGAGTAGTCAAAGTGGGCCCTACTCTAAGAGAGAAAAAATGGACATTTTTAGCAAAAAAAATATTAGATTTTATTGATCCAAATGTTCTATTTTAAAATTTAGAACAACTTACATTGAAGTATAGGGTTGATTTGAAGTTGTTTTAAATGAGTTATGCTCAAATTATCATTTTATAATTGAAATTATTGTTTCTTCTTTTCAAATTATCATTTGCTCAAGAGATACCCAAACGTGGTCAGAGTTAAGTGCAGAGAGAATCATTTGAAAGATTTTCACAATATTGACTTAATGGTAAAACATATTTTAAAAAATGATGACTCATTGAAAAAATTATATATATGCCCATTTCTTATGCATAAGAACCCTAAATGAAAAACTTTACATAAAATGTTGTCTAACGACTATCTAACTGGTTTGCATGGTTTTCATATATGAATATAAAGATCATGTAACTTACAGATTTTAATTTGGATCACTGAATTGATATGTGGAAACAAAAACCATAATTTTTAGGATTTTTGATGATAATCGTCGTGCATGAAAATTTAAATTGAAGAATTTCAAGTAAAAATTATTTAAACTGATCATCAAATTAAGTTGCATATTTTTTATTAGTCATATAGGCCTCATACATATTTCAAAATGAGCTTTGAGCCTTACATAGCAACTAGAGAGAAAACAATAATCTCAAGATTTGCTCAAGATCATGCCCAAGTGTGCTCAAGTTTGCATGGTTTTCATTATGAATATGAAGATCATGCAACTTAAAGGATGTAATTTGAATCACTGAATTGATCTATGGAAAAAAAAATATAAGTTTTAGGGCTTTTGATGATAATCATGGTGCATGAAAATTTAAAGTAAAGAATTTCAAGTAAAAATTATTCGATTTGATCATCAAATTAATTTGCATGGTTTTTTTAGTGATATTAGCCTCATACAACTTTCAAAATGAACTTTTGAGATTTACATACCATCAAGAGAGAAATCAATAATCTTAAGATTTTCTCAAGATCATGCCCAAGTGAAGTCTAATTACGCTTAAGTTAAGAAAATAATGGTTAAAAAAATGATGTCAACGCAACTAGAAATCCCCACAACCCATAAATGGATTAAGCATAATCTAGGCTTAGATTGAACTTGGGTTCCCTAAGTTTTAATATTAACTTGTCACTTGACTCTCAAAAACATGGGGTGAGTTAAAATCCAAATATAGCTCTCTTGAAGCTATTGAAAGAGCAGAGAGCCAACTAGTCCCAAGCTAAAGAGCCACTTAAATTAATTAAGGAGTCCTAAGCTTTAAAAGGGTCTGAGCTGACTAAAAATTGAGGTCTACATATGGACCCCCAATGCAAGTGCTAAACAAGGCAAATTATATCACACATATTGGTGTTTATCGATGTAGCCAAAAATGTCTAAATTGAGTATCTGAAGTGTAGGATTTTAAACTCAAATTTAGTTAAGGTTTATGATTTGGAACTTGAATTCGGAATTCTTATTTTATTTTGATTTTCTTATATTTTTAGATTTTGAATAAAGCTTTGAGTTTTAGCTTAAGTTAAAACTTACTGAAGCTAGATTTAAAAGGGAGACCAAGATTACCTATCGAATAGGCTCACTAAAGTCCAAATAAGACTAAAAATCAAAGGTGCCTAAAGGACTTTATCCTAAAAGGTTGAGTAGCTTGCAAGGTGTCACTAGGCTTCAGTTAATCCACACCATGAAAGGGTTCACCTAGGCTTAATTATGACATGTGGGAATTTTTTTGTTATGATGCTGACATGTCCATTACATACTTGGGTAATTTCTATCTAAATGGTTGTAAGTGTCATTTGAAGAAAAATATACTCCCCAAGAGGCATAAATATTACATTTAATTGTATTTATTAATTTTGGTGAGGAAAATATTTAATAATTATATTACATTGAGGAAATTACACATGAAGCAAACCACACATCGAGAAGTATATACATGGGGTAAACTATCCATGAAACATGACATATATTTGGAAATTTATGCATGGAGTAAACTATGCATGAAAATCCTACACAAGAAGATTAAATAAACATGGGATATACATCTGAAAGCAAATTACATGTGGAAATCATACACAAGAAGATTACAAATATATGGGAATTGCATATGAAAAATAAACTACTCATGGAAATCTTACATATTAAAATTACATATACATGAAACTCCCACACATGAAGATTACATATACATGGAAATCCTACACCTGAATATTTCATATACATGGAAATCTTATATATGCAGATTACATATACATAGAAATTTTACACATGAAGATTTCAATAACATGAGAATACATATTAAAACAGGTTACCCTTAATGTCCTATGTAGGAAGATTGCACTAACATGGAAATCCTACATGTGAAGGTTACATATAAATGAAAATCCTACACATGAAGATTACATATACAAGAGAATTACACATGAAATAAAATAAAAAATGTTGAAGACTATATATATGGAGGTAAAGTCTTGCAAATGAAAATATCTACACATAGGAATTACATATGAAAACAAACTACACATGGGCATGGTGAAAAAAAAATTAACACATGGAAGTTTTTTAAGTTCACATATTTAACACATAGCAAAATACATATAATAAAAGAGGTCTACACATGAAAAATCTACACATTGTGAAAACTATACAAGTGGAGAAAATTTTACATGGCAATGGCTTCACATGGAGAAGGCTTTACTTGGAGAAAATACATGGAGGAAAGTTCGTGTGAAATAAAGTTCTTGGAGATTATACATGACACTAAGTGCTTCACATGGGGAAATTTATATGGAGAGAAAACATGAAGTAAAGTTCATGTGAAGCAAACTGCATTGAGACTATATATAAAGTAAACAATATATGAAACATACAATACATGAGAAATAACTTCACTTCATATTCAACTCTCATGTATTGTGTATGAAACATACAATACATGAGAAATAACTTCACTTCATATATAAAACTTGGCCCAAAAATTCATAACCATATAGACAATTCCAAATTCAAACTTATATGCTAAGCTAGCCTCATAACGAAGAAGAAACACATTTTTGCGCAAGAACTCAAGCTTTTTCCATACCATTGCCTTAAAATAAAGTTTTCAGGGTTGGTAGATATTGAGTAATGCGTATTTAAGTTACATTTGTAATAAATTTGGTGATCGTTCGAGGACTTTGATGATATTGCGTGGCTAGAATTTTTTTCTTGAACTACAATATTTGTTGAATAAAAGCGAATTTAAATTAGGATGAAAGATTTTTTTTTTTTTTTTTTTGCTTTAACCACAAATTACATGGACATAAGCATGTTGCTAAGTACACTTAAAAAGTCCAGCTTTTCAGAATAACACCATAAATATTCATGCCTAATTAAAGCACTCAGACAATTTTGCCCAAGAATATATTTGTTCATAAAAGATTTTACTTGGACATAAAAGATTAAACCAAGTATGATGGCCGAAGTGGCGGCAAGTTCTGTAGGCGGCCGCTACGGCGGTTTCGGTCCACTCCCTACGACAGCCCGCCGTCGGCTGCTCGTGGAACCTTCCGACCGCTGCAGGCAAATGGGGAAGGAGGGAGCGGATGGTTCTCGAGGCTTGTTGATCCGCACTGTCTCTCGCTTCCTCTCCTTAGTCTTCGGAAAGGGCCTTGCTGCTACTCCAGGTTCGTTTGGCTTCCGATTATGTGTTTATTTATTTATTTTTCTTTCCACATTTGTAGGTTTTTCTTCATTGGGGTTTGGATTTGGTGTTGCTGGCATGGTTGGTTGATTTAATCAGCCTCTATGAAAGTTTGGTTGCTCCTTTGAACTTGAAAGCTGCTTTGTTCACTCAAAAGTGTTATGTTATAGTTGGACATTTGTTAGTTCATTTGATACTATATTTAAATAATGTACGTCTAAATGACATTTTAATCCTACTTTAGTTGCATCTACATATCGCCCAATTAGACTAAATGCATATTTTAGGCTATCTAGTAATCAATGAAACAACACAAAAAGAAAGATGATAGTCATCATTCATTAATCTAAATTATAATCTTTAAATAAGATAGTATAAAATTAAGTTTGCTAACACTATTACTTGAATGATACTTATATTCAAATTACTTTGCTATCGAGTTAACCTTGATTTAGAAAAGCATACAATAAGATTCCAAGAGATATATATTTACAGCGATGCATACATACAGTCCTAAGTAGTCATGCATGTATGTAGCTTTGTTTCTCTATTTCATCGGTTGTTAAACAGATTTGTTGGATAAAAGCCATGCAAGAGGAACTTCAGGCACTTCAAGACAATCACAATTGGGATATTGTTTCATGTTCTATAGGTGTTAATCCCATTGGATGTAAATGAGTATATTCTCTTAAGCTTCAATCTGATGGTTTCTTGACAGATATAAGGCAAAATTGGTAGCTCCTGGCAATCGACAAGAATATGTGATTGATTATGAAGAGACCTTTGCACCTGTGGCTAAGATGACAACTGTCCGGCTTGTTCTATCTATTATTGCATCTAAATACTGGTGCTTACGACAGATGGATGTTAAGAATGCATTTTTGCATAGCGACATCAAAGAGGATATCTATATAACTTTTCCTTGAGGCTTGTTTTCCACACCCTCACATGATGTTTGTAAACTCAAACGCTCTCTATGCTGTTTAAAACAGGCTTCACGAGTCTGGTTTGGAAAGTTCCACAATATTATTCTTAGCTTCTCTTTTATTCAAAGTCAGTTTGATTCCTCATTATTTTTTGGCAAGACTGACAAGGGAATTGTTCTGTTATTAGTCTATATTGATGATATTATCATCACAAGATTTGATACTCAATTCATGTATCGGTTACAGGAACTTCTCCAGAGTTCTTTTCATACGAAGGATTATGGTTTTTAACTTATTTCTTAGGTCTTGAGGTTCACTTTTCTCCTGCTGGTATTTTTCTTCATCAACATAACTATAATAAGGAACTTATTGCTTTTGCTGGTCTCCAAGAGGGTCGTTCTGTTGATACTCTTTTGGAAGTGAATGTTAAATATCAACTGAATAATGGTGAATTTCTATCTGATCCATCTCTGTATCGATAACTTATTGGGAGTCTCCATTATCTGCTATTATACGTCTTGATATTTCATTTGTTGTGCAACAAGTTAGTCAATTTATGCAGGCTCCTACACATCTTCATTTAGTTGCAGTTCGACGTATTGTTAGGTATTTGAAAGGTACTTCTCATCATGCTTTATTCTTTTGTGTGGAATCTCCTATTCATTTTACAACCTAAAATAATGCTGATTGGGCTTTTTGTTCAGATACACTTCGATTTATTGCTGGTTGGCGTATGTTTTTTTGGCAACTCTTTAATTTAATGGAAGAGTAAAAAACAAGATCGAGGTTAAGTCTTCTACTGAGTCTAAATATCGTGCTATGTCATCTGCTTGTTCTTAGATCATTTGGCTTCGGCCTTTGCTGGTTAAGCTTAGTTTTCCTCAGTTTGAGTCTACTTCTCTTTATGCAAATAATACTGGTGCTATCTAGATTTCTGCTTATCCTGTCATTCATGAGCACATGAAACACATTGAAGTGGATTGTCATTCTATTCGAGAATATTATGATAATGGTGTTAATTCTTTTCCTCATATCTCTTTTGGTCTTCAAACATTTACTAAGGCCCTTTCTCGTCAACGTCATTAATTCCTTGTTGGCAAATTGATGTTTCTTGATCAGTCAACATCAATTTGAGGGGGAATATCAATCAAAAATAACTCAAATCAGACAGAATAAAAAGTTTTTTTATTTAAATTATTGAATTAAGTTCCTTATTTTAATTTCACATATTCTTTTCTTATAGCTGAATATTTAGATTAGGAATATGTGTTATTAAGTTATCTAAAATAGATTGTACAGATTATTATTTGTTGGAATCAAAGCAAAGGAAAAGGGGGGTCAACCGGTTTTCTAAAAAATTATTAGCAGTATCATTATTATTACGATATTTTTGTAATTATTTTTTGAATTTGTAAGTCAACATATCTCAAAATATAGCACAAATTTTTAGTTCATATTGCTCAAAAAAATTATTTCTCTTTTCCTAATGTTGACGTTTATTGAAACCACATGGCTATGTGATTTAGTGGTTAGAGTCGATATGACCAATGTAGTAAATTTGTTAAGCATTTAAAATACAATGGTAAACATCTATCTTTTATCTATTGTTTCGTTACAGTCTTATAAAAATGAGTTAATATGGTAATGTAATTTTAAAAAGAAAGATAATTAAAGATTTTATAAATTATTTCATTACCTTTAATGCACCATGTAATAATTATCATTTAATTTTTTTGTTAATAAATATATAGTAGTTTATTGTTGGTGGGCATTTATTGAGTTTCATACATGGCAAAAAGGTGATTTGATTTCGACAAAATTTTCATTTCTTAACACATTCTTTATCCAACAAAAATGCATGAGCAAATAGTTGTATTCATATTCATATAAACTCACACACACAATGCATGAACCAATAATTTTATTCATATTCACACACACACACACGCACAATGCATGAGCCAACAATTTTATTCATATTCACACACACACACACACACACACACACACACAATGCATGAGTCAATAATTATATCCATGTTCACACACATCGTACTCTATACATCACGCATAAGTTAACTAAAAGTCACCAATTATCCAGAAAAATTTCTAAAATTTTGAAGTAGTCATTTAAATTGTGTTGATGGTTGTTGACCTCACTTTTTAGGTCATTTCTTTTTCCTTAGGGTCTTAGTATCTTGTTCTAGGAGTTCCTATTGATCATCTTAGAAAACTAGAATTGAGACCCACCCTTTTAGAAATTCTAATCACTTCCTATTTTTCTTTGACGTCTAATATTTATGGCACAATACAATCGTCTTATAAACGAGCGGTTATGGGTTATTTTGTGAAGACTCAAGGGAAAAATTCCTAATAGGACTCCAAGCCTTACGAAAATATCGTCACGACTTTTTCGTCACATACACACACCAAATGCACAAAATTCACAAAATTGCATGAGGTCGGTCTTCAACTGAACCTAAAGGATGGGTGAAAATGCGAATTTCTTCGAACGACCTCCGACAATAAAATGGACTGCGTCAACGCGTCCGGGACACCAATTTTGGTAGGAAGGGACACCCATATTGCCATGTTTTTTACATAAGAAAAATGTCACGCAAATCGATGAATTCGCCAAAATGACCTCTGACGGCGAAACAGACAGGGCCAGCGCTTCCGCAATGTCAAAGTTACCTAAAATAGACACCAATTTTGTTATGTTATGTCGCACGAATAAAAAGGGACAGATTAAATTTTATTTTTCAAAATATTTGGTATTTTTATAATTATATCACTAATTATAGTTTAATTTAAACCCTAATCTCTATTTCCCCTTCTCCCGCAAGATTAAACTCTCCATTCAATCGGTCTTGCGCTCGGCTCGTCTCCCTCTCGTCCGTGTTCTAGCTCCTCCAATTGGCCGCATCGAAGTCGATCGAGCGGCGCCATGGCTCGCCGAGCCCGAGTCTCGCGTCTCCTTTGTCATTCGCGCATGAGATGGCTCGCCTTCTCCTCACACGCGGCATTCCGCTGCCATTCGCGCACACGGCTCGTCTCCTCGAGCTCTGCTCGACCGAGTAGCCCTCCAACTGCGAAGTTCCACCTGGCCGGCTCTTCCTCTGCCCTAGGCTGCATTTCCTCTTGCCTTAAATCCNCGAAGTTCCACCTGGTCGGCTCTTCCTCTGCCCTAGGTTGCATTTCCTCTTGCCTTAAATCTTTCTCATCCTCTCCCTTTACCTGATTTGCTGACCAGGGACGCTGGTAGGTGGCTGCTTTGCTCCTTTCTCTGCTATAAAAACCCCACTTTGGGGGAAGGTTGAAAGTTGGCCAAATTTTCTTAAGAGGGGCAGGTGCTGCCATTTTTTTGGTTGGTTCATCTTGTGTGTATGCTTGAAATATTTCTGGAATTTTGTTTTCTTTAAAAAAAAATCTGAAAGAGAAAAGAAAGAGAGGGCTTTGAGAAAGGAAGGCTTTTAGGAGGAATTTGGGATTTTCTTTCTCTCTACTTCACTGTTGGAAAGGCAATCCCCTTCTTCTTTGTTGTTTGAGAAAAGTTCTTCTCCCTCCTTGTTGTTGATACCCTTGCGGCTGGAGCTAGAAGTCGTGAAGGCTACTGGCGTGAAGCTCTCAGGAAGAAATTTCTGTGTGATGTTTTCTTCAATCCTATTTTTAGTGCTTTGCTTTAAGTTTGCACTAAAGATGTATTCTTCTTCTTCTCCTCTGTTTTGCTGCCTTGCTCGAAATATGCTATTGGAGATGTTAAAATAGGAAAAATGCTTGCATAAGGCTCTGATTTTGTCTTGTCTAGTGACTCATGATAATGAGCAATTGAATGTCTTAATGGAAGCTTATTTTGAGTTTAAGCATGAATATTTGCTTAGGATGGTGAAAAATGAAGCATATATATCAGTTTCCCTTACTATTTCATTGCTTGAAACATGTGGAAGCATTGGTAGAGCATTTTAAAAATGCATTTTTATTCCTTACAAATGTCTATGACAAACATATGTGGGCTATCTTTATTTTCTTTATTTGAAGCACTTGAAAACATGACTAAGGTGATCTTGGAATGCATTTTTCTCTTTTAGAAATACATATAGAAAAACATATTTGGGGTTGCCTCTATTAATTTCATTGCTTGGAATGTTTGAAAGTATGAAATACATGTCGGAAATTGTTTTATGAGATGAAACATGTATTTGGGAGCTCATTTCATGTTTCTATTGCTTCCCTTTTTTGTTGCAATACATGTTGGAAATTGTTTTATGAGGTAAAAAAAAAATTTGTTTGGGGCTCATTTCATGCTTCCTATTTTGCCCCATGTATTGGATTCGATTTGCCCTTTTTCTTGGGTTCGGTTGTGGCTTTATGGAATCTGATTTTTATGACCCTGTTTTAGCCCATTTAGTGGGATCAAATCTACCTTCTTTTTGGATTAAATGTTGGTTGGAAATGCTTTCACTTGTTTTGCCTCTTTTCTGAGCTTGGTTTAGCCTCTATGTTGCTTGGTTTTGCCCCTTTCACTGGGCTTGGTTTCAGCTTTTTTCTAGGCTGAATTTAATTGAAAATTTTATGTTAATTTTTAGCCCATTTGGTGGGCTTGGTTTGAGTTCTTTTTGAAATCAAATTTATGCTGGAAATATTTTCTGGTTTGCCCCTCTGTGCCGGGCTCGGTTTCCCTCTTTCTTTGGCTCGGTCTGGGCTTCTTTTTAGTGACTTGTGTTTGTTGAAATCCCTTGTTATTTTGGAACATTCCTTGGGCTTGGCTTGTCCATGTGCTGGACTCGGTTTGCCCTTTTCCTGGGTTCGATTTGGGTTCTGTTTTCGATGATTTATATTGTCTGAAGTCTCTTATTGATTTGGACTATTTCTGGGTTTGGTTTGCCCTTGTATTGGGCTCGGGTCGCCCCTTTTTCTGGCTCTGCCCGTAAGCTTGTTTGGGGCTAATTTAATGACTGTTTGGGAGCTTTTAAACTGCTAGGTTTGCTGTAGCAAAATTGTAGGAGGTTGTTGTTGGCTGTAGGAAGTTTAGAACTGTTGTTTGGAGCAGCATGGAAGCTTAAAAGTGTCATTAATTGTTGTAGTTAGCTATTTGGGTGTTGTAATTACTGTTTGCACTCAGGTTGTTGGTGATTGGGCCCATATATATGCTGTTTGGTGGCTATTTGATGCTGGTTTTGTGGTGATTTTGTTCCTTTTGTGAGCCTTACCCGTAAGCTTTAACTTGTGATTTATTGGTGGAATGAATTGAGCTAGTGGTTGTTTTTCTCTATTACCATGGATATTCTATGGATAATTTCATATTTACGAGAAAAAAAATGATAAAAAAAATAGTTTTTTGCTTAAAAGTGGAATTAAATGGAATTTATATTGGTATAGCTTTTGAAAATTTGGAAATTCATTCTCTATGGATTGTCCTCTTTTGCTTTGTGACATATGAAAAGTATTCAAAACTTTGTTTCAAGAAATTATAAACTTGATATAAATTGAATTCATAAAGAGGTTTGGAAATTCATAAAATTGTCATGCGTTGATTCATTTATGAAAAGTGAGAAGATGATATCTTTCTAAGATTGATTCAAGGACCTTGAGGCTTTATTTAATGAAGTTCAAATTGCATTTTTTTTTGGCTTTATTCATTAAAATTTGATTTACATGTTGAGGCTTTCATATATCAATTTGAATATTTTAAGTGTTGATTTTTGGAGATCGTCTTTTTACCTTTTTACGAATTTAAACATTCTTTTAGATCGATACATTCATGATTTCATTTTAAGCTTAATTGGTTTGACTTTGTTTTAAAAATGGATCGATCTCCTTTTTCGTTTGTTTTGTTTTCTTTTTTTTAACGGTCAAGTTAAAAATGAAAATTTTCGATTTAATTATATTCAGAAATGATTCACAGTCTTAAGGGAAATATGAGGGAAAGAGAAAGGGAAAAAAATTTAAAAATAAGATTTAGATCTTCGAGGTGATAAAACCTAAAAGGGGATAAAATAGCAAACCATCTACCGTTCCTTTTTGCATATGAAAGATAAAACTGTAAATTGGAAGAATATTTGGGGATTGGAAGAAAGTGAGAGTTTAAATAACAATTAGGGACATTGATTGAAAGATCATTAGAGCTGCAGTTAGGTCCCTTAAGCTTTGAATTAACTTAAATCCAACTACCCTAATTAGGATTAAAGCACACTTCACAACCTTTTTTGCCAAAACTATAGGTTCACCCTTTAGGTTTTAGGAGTCTGCTAGCAAGCTAAGCTTGATCTAAAAAAACATTCGAGGACTAATTGCGGGACACTTAATTGAGGTTAGACACTTTAGAACACTTCAAGTTTAAACTAAAGTGTAGGCTTTCTGGGTATTAGGAACACACCTTAAGAGAGAGTTTATCATCATAATTTTCAAATAAACCTAAGAAGTCAAACATCTGACCCCATTTTGTGAGATAATTAGGACATTAGACACGAAGGTGCACCAGATTGTGATTCATGGTTGGTTTAATTAAATCAAATAATGAAATTCTTACCTTAACTTGACCAAAACTGAAACCCAATGCTCATTCGAGTTTGTTCTATACTTAGATCCTCTTGGCGATTTGGGATATCTTGAATATCACATATAAATCTCCTATTCTTGGTCCTTTATATGTGATATTGTATTTTATTTTATTTGTTTGTCTTCTTCCTACGATTTACCTGTTTTCTCAAGTCATTTTCAGGTCATACTTTCTCCTTTTATACAGCGCATAATAGCTAAACTTAAAGGAGTAATGAACCTACCAGGTGTACAGGTTTAATTTATATTACAACATTTTATTTCACGGCATGTTATATTATTCTCATAGCCTGCTATATTATTTTCCCAGCATGTTATACTGTCTTTTCATAGCCTGTTATACTCTTCTTTCAGCATGCTATACTGTTTTTTCTTTCTACTGTACACTATACTGTTCTTTTCTTTCACACTGCATGTTTAATTATTTTGATACACACTGTGCCTTAGATTAGTGAAACGTAGTGGTTAGGTGCATTTTCAAAACCAAAACTAAACCAGGAGGTGCTACTACAAAAAGCTTGGAGCGAACATCGTGGGCAGCACGACGAGGAACAACTTCAAGGTGGATCTGCAGCAGCAAAACATCTTCACATCACATAAACACATTCACATCACCTATCACTTTCTTTAGTTTAAATAACAACTCATACGATCACTCTTTAGGCTTTTTGTACAACTCTGTTGTACAATTATAAGTCCTAACGCTTTAGGATTTCGAGGTTACCGTGTTGTACGGTGCAAATCCTCCTATCTTTTTAGGCTATTTACACAATCCGACATTGTGCAAACATAAGTCCTAAATCCTAAATAAATTGCAGGATTGAAATATCAAATTAAATCATTTCAAAAAGATATAAAGCCAAGCAATAGGATAGTTGGGAGTTCACCGGGGTTTTCCCCAGATCTGTGATATCCCCTACTTTTCTTCCCTTTGGATTCTTTAAATAACTGTTCCTATTTTGAGTCATTCCCATTTGATTTTCCTATATCCAATCGTGAAAACCTAAACTTTGAAATCTTGAAGGCAAAACCACCTGATCTTAATCGAGATTTTCTTAAACGACTCTCAGTCATTTAAGATGTAATTAACTATAGGGGTTTGCCTCTATAGGGAACCTGGAACCCAGATAAAATAAACTCTATCTAATTTTTATGTTAGATAGGGGATCTTGTTGGTCTTTTTATAAAATATTTTACATATCAAAACGGATGTCACAAATTTTATTAGTCTAGGTGATTGAACTCCTATTACAAGCGATATATTTATTCTTTGTGAAGTGTATTACTTGTAGTATTGTATTCAATCATTTAAACTATTTAAAATGTGAGACCCGTTTGGTCTCACCTATTTTAAAATTAAAATGTTACTTTTAAAAATAAAAAAAGCTTATATTCATATTTAAATTATTTTCAAAAATCACAAAATCATTCACTTTTTCAAATCACGAAGTTAAAAAAAAACAGCCGACAATGGTAACCAATATTCATGTGCACACACAATGCTGTCTCTCCATCTAAGTGGATCAAAGTCTTTCTCCTCTATATGTATTTAATGTGTGCGCGCGCATATATGTTTGTGTGTGCATGTGTTTGCGCATTATTGTACATTTAAATTTAATTCAAATATATTTACACTTATAAATTTGCAACTGAAAATGTACTTGTATTCATGTAAAGTTGAATGTGTTGTTTTATCTAATTTAAATCTTTTTTTTTTGTCCAAGCTTAGCTTAATTGAAGTTCAATTAGAGTCAAATTTGGCTCGTTAATTAATTTGCTTACTTTGACCTGAGCTAAAAAATTAAGTTAATTGTTTTTTGTTGTTCTCCACTTTCAATCAAATTCNTATGTAAATATCAAATTTGGGTGTTGAACATGTAAATACATAAAAAATGTGTGGCATCATGGCATGTATGTAATTTTCGCAAGAATAAATTGGCTGGGAAATTGAAAGCATGTATCAGCTTGTATAATAATAATAATAATAATAATAATGGCAATTTTGACCTGAATTGAATCCAAGGTTACAAACTTCAAGCCATAGGCTTGCTGCTACAATATTGAAGGTCCCATTGCTTTATGTCTACTTTTTTGTTTGCTTATCATCATAAATATCTCTACCTTTATCTAAAATTTTGAGCTAATATGTTTAGCAAGTCTCATAAATACTTCTAAATTATATGAAAAAATTGGGAAGCAAAGCTTGAAGGCATTTGAAATGATTAGAGGATAACATAATCATTATAAACCAAAAACTTAAAGAAGCTAGTAAAGAAATGTAGACTGGCTGGAAACAGAAACTGAGGAGAAGAAATAGAGATAAGAGAAAGGAAGAGGAGAAAACGGTAAAAAGTTTTCTATAACTACCCAATTGAAATGTAGTACCAAGTGGAGTCTTGTATAGAACCAAGAGTTATGAGGAACAAGAAAAAAATTTTTATGCTAAGTACTTCTTGACGGTCATAAGTGTTGTTATGAGCCACCCTCAAGCTAATAATATTGTTAGATAGTGTTAGGTTGTTTCACGGCATAGTAAACTAAGGGGTCAGAAGATGTTTTGTGAATATGCATGTAGGTTGATCTAGAGTAGAAATGTAGATACCATTTATTTTTTTGGAATGAATATGCTCCCGTGCAAAGTGTTAATCAATATTCATGTGTTTAGTTCGTGTATGAAAAACATGATTTTTAGCTAAAGTCATATCAGATATATTAGCAAAACTGATGGTGGTAGGTTGTTCAAGATTGACTTGAAATTCCTGTAATAATCGTCTGAGCCGTATAATATCCATTGTTGTAGAGGCAATTGCTTTGTACTAAGCCTTAGTAGAAGATTTAGCAGTTGTAGGTTGTTTCTTTACTAGCCAAAAGATTAATGTATTGTTGAGATAAGATTGGTATCCAGTGATAGAACTCTGGTTTGCTTGATGTGCATCTTAATATGAACTAAGACCTAATGGACCTAACTAAATATGAAGACCAAGATCAAGAGTGCCTTGGATGTATTGTAAGACTCGTTTAAGTTGTTGACAATGGGTGCTCATCGACTTATTAAAATATTGAGAGAGATGATAGACAACATAGAGAATATCCAGTCTTCTTAATGTGAGATATTGGAGAGATCTGATTAGATGTTTGTAGAAATTCACATTATCAAATGATTGATGATTTTGGGCCAATGGTTTAAATGTAAACAAAATTGGATTGGGGAGAGCATTGCAATCAGTCATACCTTCTCTTTGTAAAATGTTAGTAGCATATTATTTTTGGGAAAGGAAAAATCTTTATTTAAAAAGTGACGCGAAAATCTTATAATAATGTTTGAATGAACATGCTACTATTTTTTGTTAACATAATATCATATACATACAACAATAGATAAGTAGATATCAAATTATTGTGATAAATAAGTAGGGATGGGTCAAACTGACTTTAAGCAAACCCATAGTTTAGTAAGTGTTTTGTGAAAGTATTGAACCATTATTTAGTTGAATGTATAAGGCTGTAGAGTGTTTTTTAAAGTAAGCACATGTGAGAGAGATGCTTCGGATCAGCATAGCTTAGTGTTTGTTTCATATAAATAAATTCATTAAGATTACCATGTAAAAATGCTTTAGAAGAATCTAAGTGAAGAATATTCTAATTATGATGAATTGCGATAATAAAAAAAAATGTGAATAGAAGGAAGTTTAACAATACGACTAAAAGTACCATTGAAGTTCAGACCGTGTTCTTGTTGAAAACCTTGCGCCACAAGTTTGGCCTTATATCAAGCAATAGATCCATTTGGATGTATTTGATTTGGTGTGTCCATTTGCATCCAATGATTTTCTCGTTAGATAGTTGAGGAACAAGGATCCATATGTCTTGATGTTGAATAACATTGAATTCAACATCCATGGCCTATTTCTAGTAGCTTTGCTCAACGGTCTGATGATAGGTGACAGGTTCTGTCTCTTGAGAAAGAGTGTGTTGAAGATTAAATTGTCTCTTAGGTGGAAGACACAAGGATTTTAATATAGTGATCAGAGAATGATGAGTAGGATCAATGGAGGAAGGATTGGGATTGTAATTAGGAGTAGGTGAAGGGATAGTGAATTTAGGAGTCAAATATGAGGAAGGAGATGATCGAATGAGTTATGGTGGATTGAGAAAGAATATCATGTGTATGGTTGGGAGGCTTTGAGCAGGAAATGGGCAAAGAGTTTAAAGTACATATAGGTATTAAGGTAAATGGAATGGTTGGTATAGATGTATGAGTTTCAGGAAAGGTGAGAAAGAATTCTTTATAGGGAAAAACATGTTCATTAAGAATAACATCCCTGAAGATGATTATTTTACATGTGGAGTAGTTTTTCTCTAAATAAAAGGAATCCAAGGAAACCAAGCACAACCATACACTTTAAGATGTTGGTATTCTGGTATAGTGTTGTGTAAAATTCGATATGGAGAGTTACTATTGATGATTGGAGATGTCATCCTATTTATTAAATATATAGTCATGATCGGTGTTTCCATCCAAAATGATGGAGGGAGGTGGGAATCAGCAAAAAGAGCTCGAGTAGTGTCAAGAAGAAGTCTATGCTTGTGTTAGGTGAGACATTTCTTTTAGGGAGTATAACGACAAGAAAATTGATGGATAATCCCATGGTTTTTAAGATATTCTGTAAAGAGCTGATATTTGAACTCACCACCACCATTCATTCTTAGAATTTTTGAATTGAAGCTCGACATTGCATTTAAATTTGATAAAGTGATATAGAACGCGAGTAATCGTCTGTAAAAAGTGCATAATATTTATAAAATGGAAAGGAAAAATGGGGGAGAGGCCCAAACATCAAAATGAGTTAATTTTAAATGTTTATAAGTGTGATTACTTGAAATTAAAGTGGAAAGCATTGATGCTTAGCAGTAGTACGAGTTACAAAAAATAACATTTGTTAGAGATGAGAAGTTGGGGATCTTGCTTGGAAATAACAACTATAGAATGTTGATTTGCATGATCCAATTATCTTTGCCAAACATTAGAAAATGGAGGAATAACTAGAAGAGTTTGGGTAGAAGCGATGATAGAATATAGATCATTCTGACAGGGCCCTTGAAGTATGACTTTCTTGTTATAGTAGTCCCTTATGCAATAGTTGTTAGCATCAAAGGTAATGGAGAAATTGTTATATGTTGCTAGCTGAGAAATAAAAAGAAGATTATGTGACATATGTGAAGTGTGAAAACTTGTTTAGAGAGAAATCTTAATATTGGGGGTAGAAAACAAGCCTTTTCCAAAATTGTAGATTGGTACAGATTCACCATTACTAGTCAACACTTGATCATGTCCATTATAAGGTATGGAATGTTGGATTTTGTCCAAATTAGTTATAAGATGAGCGTTGGCATCAGTTTCAAGATACCAATCAACATTAAAAGTGGTAAATGTGTCAGTTATTTTGTAGGTTGGTAATTAAGATTGAGATGATGTCAATAAGTGGTTGCAATATGACATATGGTTGCAATATGACAAATGGTTGCAATATGCTCTTTCTTGTTGGAGATTTGACAGATGAAAACATTTTTCCAATTTTTAGTTGGGTATTTGGGGGGTGGTCTGTAGGTTGCTTTGTTAGTGAAGTGTTGTTGCGACCTTTAGCTCAATAAAAGTTCTTGTTGTGATCACTAGAAGCTAAGAGAGCCAACTGAGTGTCAGGGTGACTTGTAGAAAATTAATGGAGATGTTAATCTTGTCACTATTCAACAAACTTTAAGACTTATGGGAGAAAAAATTGCACGAATAAAGGATTAGAAGGCTTGATTGGTATGTGTTAATCCCTCCCTCAATAGTGTCAACACTATTTTTGAGTGTGGAGTTGCCCGTTGGAAGCTGTCGGTTGCCGGAATCAAAATCTCTTCGCTCGCTTTGGAAAGACATTTTAATATATATATATATATACATATATATATATATATNGTGATGGAACTTGGTGTTCGAGTGTAAGCTTCTACTACATCCACCTAGGATGACTTGTGTAGGCATACAACAACAACAACAACAACAACAAAGCCTTAATCCCACTACGTGGGGTCGGTAAAATTGCGGAGTTCTGATGGGATCCGGTGCACTGGTGCTGGTATGGTGCACTTGTGTAGGCATGATTAAAAAAATATAATTTATTTATTTTTTTTGTTTTGATTATACCAATGAATAGTTTAATTTCTGTTGGTAGAGTTTTTAGATAATTTTTCATGGTGTATACTTTGTATACCCAAGTTTAAACTAGCGAAATTCTCACCATAATTTTGTTAACCATGTTTTTCTCTTACTTTTAAAGTCGAAGTAAGAATGTGAAACAATGTGTCATTTAGTAAATTATAGCAAGTTCTTGGACCGTGGTGTTTTTTTTAGCCAAATATCTTATTCCTTGCAACTCGAATACAGGGGAAAAACAACCATGAATCATAAGAAAAGGACTATCTACCTCCTTATCATCATGGAAACACTTGACAATTGAAGGATTTAATAAAAATATTGATGTCTTATTTTAAAACTAGCATAATAGTTCTAAATTTATTATGGTTGTTTGTTCTTTGATGATGATGGCCTTACTGGAACAACAAATAGGATCCATGTTTGTGGCTTTTCTATGTTTTTTATTTGTTCACATTTTCTTCATATAAATATTGTTCTTTCGTTCTCATAGTATGATATTTAATGGCCATAAAATATTATATCACAAATGTTAAATCATGATATTTTTTTGTATAGTTGCAACTACTTATACCATTTTGCTACTTAAGCTCAATAAATTTGTCATTGCCACATAGAGAGAGAGACAGACTAAGGAAAATCATTTGAGCTCCACAAATGATCTTCAAATGGCAAGGGAACACTATATTATGGCTTGATCTACATAGATATATTGTTTGCTTCACAAAAGACCCAACCCGAGAGATCTAAGTTTTAAGCATGTATATGGATTAGAGGCAATCTTATGCAGTTTTGTTGTCTCTGTATAAATGAAGCTGCAACCATAAATTATATGTATAATTTTTTGCCAATAATTTTAGTTGTTTTAGGCGCTACAACTATAAAAAAAAAATTGCATATATTTATTATGCTTGTGATATTAGAACACAAAATTCGCAACATTTACAACAACAGAGTGTAATTCATAAATTTTTTTTATCCAATGTTATTATTATCATTTTCTTATTTTTAGCATTTTTGGCATTAATGTCTCTTCAAATATATGTGCTTCATAGAAATTCCTAATTTGGAAAATAAGAATGCAAGAAATCTAACCAAAAGAGCTCATGGGAGGAAGTTGTGTGAGGTTTGCAGCCTTATTGCTGTGAGAATTTGGAGAAAGCCTTTCAGTAAATTGTTGGCCAACTTGGTTTTAATCATTTGGCTGTGAAAGTTGGTCTTAATTTTGGAGCAAAAATAATACTATTTTGCTAAATCCCCGAGTTATCCTGCCTAAGGTTTCTTCTATTTTTTTTCCAACTTGAAACTGTGAATATATTGTTCATTGGGTATTTATTTGAGCAATATGAATCTCAACGTTGTGTGAAGAAAAAAAAAAAATCAGACTTCTCTGTTATTCTATGTTAGTATCACCCAAAATCATCACTTCGACCAACACCATCACCATGACTTGATCTCATCACAACTCGACCAACAAAGTCACCATGACTTGATCCCAATGATATGCTATGCTCCAAAGGTTTCCAAAATATGCTTCCAAACATTTTTTAAATGTTGTGCAGAATATTTGAAAATTTTTCTTAAGATATTCATTGCAGCACTACTCTTTCTCCCCCTTAACAGAGGAAAAATTTTATGTCCGGACTCCGGACGTAGCTTTACATACAGACTCACAGTAATATACCACCATGTGTGCTATATCAGACCCACCTAAAAAATATTAAATTTGAACTACGAACTCCACAATAACATCAAAATAACCCCAAAATAACTTTTGTGGTTCCACTTTATTAACTCCGAAATAACCTCTTCGAAATAACACCGTGAAGGTTAATTCAGTTATTTTTGGGTTATTTCAAAGTTATTAAGGTTCTACTTCAATAACCCAGAAACAACCTAGAAATAACCTCGAAATAATGTCGAATCTTTGCGATATTATTTCGGGGTTATTGAAGTGGAATATATAGGTTTTTCTTCAATAACCCCGAAATAACCTCTGTGATTCCTCTTCAATAATCCTGAAATAACTTCTGTGATATAGCACATGTGACAACATATTATTGGAGTCCAGAGCTACATCAAGAGTCCTGACAAAAAATTTTCTCGACGTGATAGACGCGATTGTAGGGTCAGCAGGCCAGCTAAGAAGGGGAGAGCTACATAGAGAAGCTTTCACCTGGTTTGCTTCTGCGATNTTATCTCATATCTTTCATAGTTTAAATGAAATAGCATTATACCTCAAACCCTACATCTATCCCGAAAGATAAACACAAGACTTGGATGCTCGATCACATAAACTAAGAAATATATAATATATGTTTAGTCTGTTAAACCATTTTATTTGCCGACAAGTTCTCTTATTTAATACGAAGAATTAAATAGGGTTTATATTAAGTTGGATTCAGAAAAACTTCCTATAAGGGCAAGCCCCTATAGTTAATTACATCTTAAATAAACGAAGTCACCTAAGAAAACTCTCGATAAAAATCGGGAATATTATCCTCAAAGAGGTCAAAAGGATAGGACTTTTCAACGAGATTGGATAAAGAGGCGTGAAAGGGGAATGACTAAAAATTGGAATATTTTGTTGTAGAGTCCAAAGGAGGAAGAACTAGGGGATGTCATAGATCCAGATGAGAACCTCGGTGACCTCCCAGTCTATCATATGGTTTGGCTTCAAATTTGAGGAGAAATATTTAAATGTTCCATCCTGCCAATTTTATTAATTTAGAGCTCACATTTATGTGAAACAATCACACAAATAGCCTGGAAGATGTGAGGATTTAGGTCGTGACGAATGAAAACCTTGAAATCCTAAACGATTTTGGGCTTATGGTGCACAGTAGAGCAATATAAAGGTCTAAAGAAAAGGTTGAGGATTTATGTTGCATAAGCAAACAACCTCAAAGTTTTATGGCTTGGTTATTTATTTCTAAGGAAATATATGCTATTGTGCTCCTCTTGCTAATGAAGATGGTCATACTGCCCACAATGCTAGCTCCAAGCTCCTCGTCGTGACGATTTTTAAGTTTCCTAATGTGTTGAGTTATAGTGTCAAATCAGATGTCCCTAAGGTTATGGTTCTTAAATGTTATGGATCATATTAAAGTTGATTAGAGTGACACCGGTTAGGATCCTACGGTTCCCTCATTCCGGTACCAATATTTTTTATTAGATTCACTTAGTCCAAATGAATTTACTAAACTAAACTTGATGAGTTCCATATTTTCATTTAGATCATGGGAAATCTCGTTAGCAACCGTAGGTTAGCTCCTCCAAGGGATTCTCGATCATTCGATAGAGACATTTTAATTTAGTTGCAATTGTTGTTTTGTGATGTTTGTGATTAAATTTTGAGGATAGAGACGTCTTAATTTAGTTGCAATTGTAGTTTTGTGTGATGTTTGTGATTAAATTTTGAGTTGTTTTACATTTTGAATGTTGTGGGGGTGAATTTTATCTTGGTTGATTTTAGTTTTAGCTTTGGTTTTGGTTTTTCGAATGTTGTGGCGGTGAATTTTATCTTGGTTGATTTTAGTTTTGGTTTTGGTTAACATGCAAGTTATGTTGTGGTGGTGAATTTTATCTTGATTGAATTTTAGGTTTTGGTTTCACAGCTATCTTAACAGTTTTGGTTTTCATGCAGGGTGACATTGTTGTTTAACATGCAAGCTGAAGACAAGAAGTATAGAAAGGTAAATGCATTAATTTAAAAGCGTACCTGCCGATTCTTCTCATTCCACCACCTGAAATGTCAGTACTTGCAAGACATGTATATAATTTTCCAATGAATTTAAATTGTAGGAGGAGATGAAGGTTTAGCTACCAAACCCCAAGTTATGATTTTATTGAATCTCGGAAGATCCTAGTGGATGATTTTAGAACAAAAATATGGCAAGTTCAGTTTGTCCTTCAGAATGTCCAATAGATTTCAAAATGCTCGAGGCATGACCCCGAGCCATTTTGAAGATCTCTTGAAATATTCTGAGTTCATTTTTGGACTTATCATATAGTTCCATTAATCATCCGAGACTGAAGTGTGACTACCCCATTGCTTGGTGGACCTGATAATTTAATTATCCCCAGGATAGGGTACTCGATCAATTAAAAGATGTTCCCTTTAAGATTTATGTGAGTGAGTGCCCTTGAGGAAAGTTTAAGTAATTTAAAGGTTGTGGTGCCCACAATTAAGGTCAGTCTTGTAATGTTTAAAGATATTAATCACTGATCATGTTATCTTCTAAATCCAATCAATTGAGTTTAAGCATCGAGTCTAGGTCACTACTAAGTCCTTAACATTCATGATAAGTGAAATGTTGACTATCAAAATTTTGATTCAAATGATGTGTATCCTTATTGAATGATCACATCATCCTCAACTTTGAGCTTAAGAAAAGTACATTATCATCTTTCTGATTTAAGCCCATCACTTAAGAATCATTTGATCTTAATTGACTTCCAATCCATGAAGATTAGGAGGATTATGATTTTTTTGATGTTGTGCAAGGGTGGTGAGTGGGTTTCTACCCTTTTATTATCATTGTATTTTAATCACCCAAGCATATTTATTAAGATCAAAATTACCCATTTTTCCCTTAGTTAATCCTAAATTTTGATTAAGGCACCAAAGTCTAAAATGACTATTTCACCTCATAACTCACTAAACGCAACTCAAATGATATTTAGGGTTTAAATTGTCATATCCATGAGGTAATTACAATATATAGAGGAGAATATGTGGACCTCTCAAAATTTAATTTGATTTAATTATTTATTTGAGCTTAGAAAATAGAACTCTTTAGAAATTTATTTATTTGATTTTTTAAAATAAAGTTTTTATTTATGAGAAAATTACTGGAGGTTTCCCTAGATGAGAAAAATACTTAGACAAAATTTCATGATTTTTTGAATTAAATTATTATAATTATTTTAATGGGAGAATGAAGAAAATCCACTTTTAAGTCTTTTAAAATTTATTTTTAACTTAGAAAAATTAGGAAAAATATTTTAATGAGTCTCACGTGATCAGAGGATAATTAGACATATTTTGAAATGTTTTGATATTTTTGAGATTTTTAATTATTTTAAAGTTCAAAATAAGGCTTAAAAATTAAGTATTTTCTAAAAAGTAATTTTTATTTTTCCTAAGTGCCTTTGATCACAAGGAACTCAAAAAATCACTTTTCATAATTTTCTCAAGTGTATTTAATTTAATATAATTATTTTTGTACAAAAATATTAGGTTCCTTAGAAAATCAAATTTAATATCTGAACTTAATCAAATAATTTTTAAATTTTTATAGTGAGTAAACATTATTTTTATGAATAATATGGATATGATTTTGCCAATTTTTGGCAAGTACATAATTTATCAAAATTCACACAAGATATTTACATTTAATTAAATATAGGAATTTATAGAATAATTCAAAGCATCATGATATTTTTCTAGACTTATTTGACCATAACAAACCTACTAAAATATTCCCATAATTTTTCAAATGATATTTTGATTTATATAATAAAAATAGCCAAAATGATCACCTTAGCTTGAAAATTAGAGCTAGAAGGATAGAAATGTACTCTGACCTTGGAAAAATCAGAAAGCATGGCCTCTGTCATGAGGAATGACCCCTCAAATTTTCAAGTCATGGTGAGGAATATTTAACATGGAGAATTGAAATACCACAGAGAGTATTTAATTCATTAAAAATCAAGGAATAAGAAAATAATTTTTATTTTTAGTCTACATTATTCTCTTCTGTTCACCGAGAAAGAGGATATTTTTTTTATTTTTATGATTTTTCTATGCAAATTTATAAAATTTCAAAGATCAGGTATTAAAATAAATAAAAAATCCCTCTATTTATCAACTTATCCACGCGGTGCCAACTCATCTTCGACTGCTCCAAAGTCTCCACGCGGTGCTCCGCCATTTGACGCCGCCAGCAATGTAGCCACCTCGTCAGCCCGTGGTTCACGTACCCTATCCTTGTTCGGCTTCATCAAGACAGTCTAATGGATAAACGCGCGATCGGATGACATCCGTTCATCGTCCCCAAGTGACCTAACCTGTAAGCCATTCACACTAAAACCTTAAGATCTTTGCCTAGACTCGACCAAATTTCATGGGGTTTGTTTCTAAACCTTCATCTACTCAAAACGAACACATTTATACGGTTAGTCATGTATGAAATCTAGCTATTACAAAAGGAGAATCAAAATAAGCTTGGATTAGGGTTGAGGTTCAATACCTTTGTCTGGGAGGGGAGGCCTCAACCAGATGGTTATGGTAGCTTTGATTGGACCCAACGAACCTCCGGATGAAGTCTCAAGCTCTAGTGAATTGTTTGGGTATGATTTCGATCAAGGTGGATTTCAGGTGTTGCTCTAGAGCCATGCTAGAGGCTATTTCAGAGGGGGCTTTTGTAGGGAATCAACTTTTTTCACTATGGGGATGGTGTGTGCACAATTAATTAAAGTTTGGTGCACTATGGTGAAGTGGAGAGATCTGTCCTGGTTTTAGGGAAAATTTCAGTGGAGAAATTGGCTTTAAGTGGTACAATAAAAGAGTTTTCTACAATTACCCAATTGAAATATAGTACCAAGTGGAGTTTTATATAGAACCAAGAGTTATGAGGGTAAAAAAGAAAAAACAAATTATTCTATGTACTTCTTGACAGTCATAAGTGTTGTTATGAGCCCTCCTCAAGCTAAAAGTATTGGTAGATAGTGTTAGCTTGTTTCACAGCATATGATTTGTGAATATGTATGTAGGTTAATCAAGAGTAGAAATGTAGATACCATTTAATTTTTTTTGAATGAATATGCTCCTGTACAAAGTGATAATCAATATCTATGTGTTTAGTTCATGTATGAAAGACATTATTTTTAGCAAAAGCCATATCATATATATTAGCAAAACAGATGGACGTGGGTTGTTCAAGATTGACTTGAAATTCCTGTAATAATCGTCTGAGCCATATAATATCCATTGTTGTAGAGGCAGTTGCTTTGTACTAAGACTTAGTAGAAGATTTAGCAGCTGTAGGTTGATTCTTTACTAGCCAAGAGATTAATGTATTGTTGAGATAAGAGCAATATCCAGTGATAGATCTCTGGTTTGCTTGATCACTTGCCTAGCTTGCATCTGAATATGAACTGAGTGCTAATGGACCTAAATAAATATGAAGACCAAGGTCAAGAGTGACTTGGATGTATCGTATGACTCGTTTAAATTGTTGATAACGGGTGCTCATTGGCTTATTAAAATATTGAGAGAGTTGATAGACAACATAGAGAATATCCAGTCTTCTTAATGTGAGATATTGAAGAGATCTGATTAGATGTTTGTAGAAATTCACATTATCAAATGGTTGATAATTTTAGGCCAATGGTTTAACTGTAAAAAAAACTGGACTGGGGAGAGCATTGCAATCAATCATACCCGCTCTTTGTAAAATGTTAGTAGCATATTGTTTTTGGGAAAGGAAAAATATTTGATTAAAAAGTGACGTGAAGATCTTATAATAACAGTTGAATAAACATGCTACTATTTTCTGTTAACATAATATCATATGCATACAATAATAGATAAGTGGATATCAAATTGTTGTGATAAATAAGCAGGGATGGGTCAAACTAACTTTGAGCAAACCCATAGTTAGTAAGTGTTTTATGAAAGTGTTGAACCATTATTTAGTTGTTATATAAGATTGCAGAGTGTTTTTTTAAGTAAACACATGTGAATGAGATTATTGGGATTAGCATAGCCCAGTGTTTGTTTTATATAAATAAATTCATTAAGAGTAGCATGTAAAAATGCATTAGAAACATCTAATTGAAGAATATTATAATTATGATGAAGTGAAATAATGAGAAAAATGTGAATAGAAGGAAGTTTAGCAATAGGGCTAAAATTATCATTGAAGTTCAGACTGTTCTTGTTGAAAACCTTGCGCCACAAGTTTGGCCTTATATTAAGCAATAAAGCCAACTGAATGTATTTGATTTGGTGCGTCCATTTACATCCAATGATTTTATCATTAGATAGTTGAGAAACAAGGATCCATATGTCTTGATGTTGAATAACATTGAATTCAACATCCATGGTATATTTCTAGTGGCTCTGCTCAACGGTCTCATGATAGGTGACAGGTTCTGCCTCTTGAGAAAGAGTATATTGATAACTAAATTGTCGCTTAGGTGTACGTCACTAGGATTTTAATATAGTGATCAGAGAATGATGAGTAAGAGCAATGGAGGAAGGCTTGGGATTGGCATTAGGAGTAGGTGAAGGGATAGTGAATTTAGGAATCAAACCTGAGGAAGGAGATGATCGAATGAGTTATGGTGGATTGAGAAAGAATATCATGTGTATGGTTGAGAGGCTTTGAGTTGGAAGTGGACAAAGAGTTTAAAGTACTTATAAATATTAAGGTAAATGGAATGGTTGGTACATATGTATTAGGTTCAAGAAAGGCGAGAGAGAATTATTTATAGAAAAAAACATGTTCATTAAAAATAACATCCCAGAAGATGATTATTTTACCTATGGTGGGGTTAAAACTCTTGTGCCCTTTAATTTCATCAGGATAGCCAATAAATATGCAGAATATAGATTTTGGTTGTAGTTATTCTCTAGATAAAAGGAATCCAAGGATAGCAAGCACAATCATCCACTTTAAGATTTTGGTAATCTGGTATAGTGTTGTGTAAAATTTGATATGGAAAGTTACTATTGTTGATTGGAGATGTCAACCTATTTATTAAATATATAGTCGTGATCAGTGTTTTCATCCAAAATGATGGAGGGAGGTGGGAATCAGCAAAAAGAGCTTGAGTAGTGTCAAGAAGAAGTCTATGCTTTTGTTTGGTGAGACATTTCTTTTGGGGAGTATAAGGGCAAGAAAATTCATGGATAATCCCATGGTTATTATGATATTATGTAAAGAGATGATATTTGAACTCACAATCACCATTCATTCTTAGAAGTTTTGAATTGAAGCTTAACACTGCATTTAAATTTGATAAAGTGATTTAGAAATTCATTTTTATACATCACAAGTTATATCAAGTTGTATCGTGAGTAATGGTTTTTAAAAAGTGCATAGTATTTATAAAATGGAAAGTAAAGATGGGGGAGGGGCTCCAAACATCAAAATGAGTTAATTTCAAATTTTTATTTGTGTGATTACTTGAGATTAAAGTGGAAAGCGATGATGCTTAGCAGTAGTACAAGTTACAAAAAATAACATTTGCTAGAGATGAGAAGTTGGGGATGTTGCTCGGAAATAACAACTATAGAATGTTGATTTGCATGACCAAATTGTCTATGCCAAACATTAGAAGGTGGAGGAACAACTAGAAGAGTTTGGGTAGAAGCGACGACACGATATAGATCATTCTGACAGGGCCCTTGAAGTATGACTTTCTGGTTATAGTAGTCCTTTATTCAATAGTTAGCATCGAAGGTAGTGGAGAAATTTTTATTTGTTGCTAGCTGAGAAATAAAAAGAAGATTATGTGATATATGTGAAGTGTGAAAACTTTTTGAGAGAGAAAGCTTATGATTGGGGGTAAAAATCAAGCCTTTTCTAGAATTGTGGATTGGTACAAATTCAGCATTACTAGTCAACACTTGATCATGCCCATTATAAGGCATTGAATGCTGAATTTTGACCAAACCAGTTGTAAGATGAGCGTTGGCACCAGATACCAATTGACATTAAAAGTGGTAAATTTGTCAGCTATTTGGAGGTTGGTAATTTAGATTGATGTGATGTCAATAAGTGGTTGCAATATGCTCCTTCTTGTTGGAGATTTGACAAATGAAAACATTTTTTAGGTTTTAGTTAGGTAGTTGAGGGGGTGGTTTGTAGGTTGTTTTGGAAGTGAAGTGTTGTTGCGACCTTTAGCTCAATAAAAGTTCTTGCCATGACCACTAGAAATTAAGAGAGCCAACTGAGTGTTAGGAGTGAATTGTAGAAAATCAATGGAGATGCTAATCTTCTCACTATTCAACATACTTCAAGACTGATGGGAGAAATTTTTGCACGAATAAAAGTTTAGAAGGCTTGATTGGTATGTGTCAATCCCTCCCTCAACAGAAATGTTATCAAAGTTTTTCTTGATCTGAGTAAGATATTGTGTCAAACTGATTTTTCATTGAAACATTATGCAATTCATTCTTGAGTTGAATTACTCGTGAATGATTGGTGGCTTGAAGTCATTTTTTAGAGTAAGCAAGATTTCAACACAGGTTTCAAAATTCATGTATTGGAGATTATCAAAATAAGTGCAACAACAAGATGTTGGCCGATAAGCGTCTAGACAGTGAATACATGATTTAGGTTGAGGTATTCCCTCAAAGTTGGGTAAGGTGCTAGGAGGGTAGGTGATAGATCCATCAAAGAAGCCAAAGAATCCATTTGGCCTTGATTTTTTGTGATATGAGATATCAACAAAAAATAATTTTTGATAAACAGGGAAGTACTAATGATGGATTGAATATTTGAAATTAGGAACTTGATAGAGGGAGGAAGTGGCTTCTCTATTATATTTAGGGATTTCATGCCTTCAAGCAACACAAATGTGTTTTATCGTTCCATGGATATTGAGGAGAGTCGTGAAGACTTTAGGAAGTTCCTACGAAAACTCTTGCGATTTAGATGACAAAGGAAGAGAAAACAATCTTGCAAACCTGAAGGAGGAGGTTTATCATGCAACTTGATCGAATGATGGATGGAGAAAAAAGTGTCAGCTCGATTAGATGGCAGAGGGTAAAATTAGCAGCTAAAAACAATGATTAGAAGAAGTGTCGTAGGGCTTGAGCTCTGATATCATACAAAATGTTGACTGGCTGGAAATAAAAACTGAAGGGAAGCAGAATAAATCAAAAAAAGAAGAGGAGAAAAAAGTAAAATAGGATTCTAATATTAATTCAAAAGAAAAGTAATATAGTGTATTATAAAGTACATTTTATTACTTTTCCGTTGGGTTATACAGTACATTTTATTACTTTTTGGAATATGCCTGCTAAGGGTTTTATAAAGATTAATGTGAATGGTAGTTGGAAAATTCATGCTACGGGAATTGGAGGTGTATGTAGAGATTGTCATGGTAAATGTTTAGCTTGTTTTATGGCTCCTTTAGCCCCTGTCTCTGCACTTTTTGCAGAAGCTGGTGTTATTGTTACTGATCTTTTAGTAGCTAAATGTTGTGGATGGACATTTATTCAGGTGGAGATGGATTCTTCAGTACTTTGGAAATGTCGCACTTTGAAAATAGATTATCTGTGGATTGTGTGATGTCAAATGAAGAAAATTTTTGCTTTGGCTTCAATTTTACAGATTTCCTTGTCTCATATTCTTAGAGAAGGAAATAAACCAACTAATTTTTTGGCTAAATTACTTATTTCTACTCAATAACTGTTTGTGTCTAATATTTTACCTTATAATCTTTTAGAATTATAGTGGTTTTACAAATAAATTGTTAGTGTTACTTGATTACTTTTCTTTTAGAATTATAAAATTATATGTTCTCATTTGTTACTTCACTTTTTTTTCTACGTTTAATATCTCATCCCCTTTTGATATTTATTTTTTATGTCTATCTATATAATATTCTTCAATAGTTTTTATGCATAGGATTTAGGCTATTGAGAGGTGTTAAATATGATGATTTTCCATATAATTTTGTCTTTATGGATTCTTATTAATGCATGATTATGTTAGCTATTTTTGTGGTTTGCTTTCATATCATTTACTTATTGTTTTAATTGCTAGGTTGCATTTTCTTATAACATTGTTGACCTCACTTTTGTGAGGACTCATTCTACCAACCCATCTGAACCTCACTTGTATAAGCTCATGCTCCCAACTCTCTGATTGAGTGGGTTTATGATTTTGACTAGGTGAGAATCTGAAGTGACCACCAGAGGCTAAGAATGCCATAGGTGAACTCAAATTGACTACCAGAGACAAGACATGCCCCATATCACTTAGTTCAACCTGAAACCCAAAGACGTTGTTTGTTTTCCCTTGGTCCCCTGAATTGGTCTGAAAGAAACTTGCCTAAAAACCTTAGGGACCACTATGACCACCAAATCCACTGTGGGAGAGGGGTCTACCCAATTTGATCTCTAGCTTCACCAGTGGCCTCCCTACCACTATCAAACTCTAAAATCAGACCAAAACCCTAATGCGCCCTTTTTACTCCAAATTTTGAGGCTATATTCAAATGGCCAAAATGAATTAGGCCTAACCCTAATTTAGTCAAAATTTGACCAAATTGACCATTTCATCATCCACGTCCAATCTTTGACCATCTGATCAACGTTGGTCCAAATGGTCAACCTATGGTCCAATGGTCAACCCATGGTTCAATTGGTCAACCTAAGGCCTAAATGGTCAACATTGTTCCAATGACAAACCTAAGGTCAAATGGTCAACCCTAAACCACCATGTTCTACTTATGATCATATGGACAAATTTGCATTTTTGTAATTAATGAACAAATTAATTAATTAAAAGAAATAATTTAAGACCCATTAGGCATATGCTTAAACCCTAAAACCCTAGCCCAAAGCTTAAAGCCTAAGGCTCTAACCCATTGTGCAAGCCCATGGTCTAAGCCCATAATTCATTTCTCAATGGGTCATCCACAAACTAAAATAAACTATTAGTTTACAAGATGACCCACACCCTGCCTATGTCCCAAATAAACTAAAATCAAAAATAAAAAAATTGGGGGATTAGACAAAGCTAACTACCCCTCCTCACACTTGGCTTTCTAGTCCAATTCACCCAAGTGCCCTCATGCTTAGGTTAAGATAGACCTCTGTCATGCTCAACAATCTCCACCTAAGCTCCCTCCGATGCTCTCAAGCCATGAATTCCCTCTCTCCCCTCCATTGGACCTTCCATGATCAATCAAAACAAAATGGAAATTAACACCCCTGATTCATCCAAGAGAGCTTAACATGTCTCTGAAAACCTTTGAGGAGCTGCCCAAGCTTGTCTCAGGCAAAGTCAAGCTCCCACATGGCCATTAAAAGGAAAACTCGAGAGCTCCAAGCAAGCATAATGCTCCCTTCAAGAGAGAAAATCTCCTCTAAGACATAGGCAATAGATCTCTCTTCCTCTCACTCTAATTCAGTATCCTCAAGTGCACACAAAATACATGGAGGGAAGGGAACCATCCCTATACATTTGGAAAATTAAGTTCCATTTAAATACAAATATATATATATATATATATATTTTTAATATTCATAGATAGGAGCTAGTAGTTAGGCAACTTTCAATTAATTTTGGAATTTTTTATGATGCACACATGTACTACAAGAATATCATAGAAATTTCTCCTAGCAACTTTTATTCTTTCACTAGTAGCAACTTCATATAAAAATTCATCTTTTTTTTTCTGCTTTATTATAAAATAAAGTCAAATTTTACATTCCAAAGAGAATGAATCAGCCAAATAAATACATGAGATGGAATGTGAAACAATAAAACCAAAGTAGTGCCAAATAAATTAGTGCTCAAAATTATAATATAAAAAAACACGCATATTTTTCTACACGCATGACCAGTTCAAAGCAAGCAAAGTAGAGATCCCAAACTCCAATTTACAAAAACAAAATTCATGCCTTATACAATTACAAGCTCCAACATAAGCAAAATAGTTCCTATAGAGCTCCATAATAAAGAAAAGTTTTGTAATCTGTAAGAAATAACTTTTCAGAACACAAACTTTCAATTCATCTCTTTTCATGTGGTTATATAACTGTCTTTTGGTACAAGATTAGTTTCACTTATGGTGTTAGCAGTAGTAGTACTGTTGTTTATGACCATGGTAATTTCCATATTTGTATTGAGTTAACTCGAACACTGTAAAATATTTGTTTGAAGCATTGGATTAGTGATCACTGCTGGTGGTGTGGTAGTTTGTCTTTATCTTTATTGTTTGCAGGCAATTTACATTGTCAGAATTTAGCTAGATTTGCAATGAATTGAGCATTTTGTTCATGCTTTCTAACCATTGATATTTGTATTCATTTACTATTGCTCCAAAAATTAGTCATATAGGGCTTGTTTGGGAATTTTTTTTTTTTTTGTTCTTTTATTTTTAAAAAATGTTTAATTAGTTTTGTTTTTTTTATATTTTTATTAATTATTTCTAAAAAAAATTAACACAATTTTGAATACAGTGAAAATAACTCTCGAGTGTTTTGAGTACGATTAAAAAACAATCATATCCTAATCAAATCTGTATAGTATGGTTTGTTTCCAATCAAAACATCAATATAATAAAATAAAAATAAAAAATAGAAAAAAAAATTCAAAGTGAACACAAATAGCCCTTGACCATTTTCTTCTATGAGTATGCCATTTTGCAGTTCAAGCTTGGATCTAAACATAATCAAATATGTCAAGCAAGCTTTTTCTTCTATGAGTATGCCATTTTGGAGTTCATGCTTGAAAACACTCGAAATAATTTTTATGCTTTTTAACTTTTTTTTTTTTAAATCAATCATATCTTTATCAAATATGTCAAATATGTTTGTTTGAAATCAGAACATAAATAAGGGAACATAAAAACAAAGGTTGGAAAACAAAAAATAAAAGTGATCCCAAATAACTTCTTAACCATTTCCCTCTACATGAATGCCATTTTGGAGTTCAAACCGCTTGGATACAAAATCATTGACAGCAATTATTTACATTTGTAGCTTGGACTCGTGGGTTTAATGCAATGGTTGCACAATGGGCATTTTGCAGTTTGTAGAATGGAGCAGTCTTAATTAAATAAATTAGTATTATTCAGTAATCAGGCACCAAACTTTCTAGGCAGTTCAAAGGGCATTTTGCAGTTTGTATTGTATGTCATTTTCAGAGAATGAGAAGGGTTGAAGGTAGAAAACAATCTGAAAATTGGATATTTAGAAGAATGGAGCAGTCTTAATGACGAAGAAATTTGGAAGGAGAAACTAAAGCAAATGAGAAATTGAATTAGGACTCAAAAATCAACAATCAGCTTGCTTTACTCTTGTTTTCTTAGTCTTGCTTCCTATCTATTACTTTATAATTTGAATGCCATTTTAGAGGTAGAAACATGATGGTTTTGGAGCTATTTTGTTGCGAGATTAGCCAAGTTTTTTGTTAGAATTTAGGCTAAACCTTGTTAAATAATTATTGTATTGTATTTGTATTTTTATCTTTATAAGGAGATGTACGATAAGCATTTTAAATAGGATTAAAATTGCATGTTTTATTATGATAAAAAATATAGTTTAATGTTTATCACTATTGTTGCATTTATATATGCACGTAATAATTATCCTTATTTGTTGTTCATCCCGTACACCTAGTTTTCCTAGCTGTTTATGCTTTAATAAACAATTCTTAATTATTGAGTTTATTTTTTAAACTTATTATTTGATATTTTGCATATCAGGTTTTATTTAGTTACTAGCAGACCTGTCTTCACCGGAATAGACTTTTTAGTTTTAGATTTTATGTCTTGGTATTTTTCTCAATATTTTACTTTTTGGGACTAGGTTGTTTTTTTTTTTTTTTGTCATTTATGTTTTGATTCAGTAAGTTTTCTGTTTTTCATTTAATTGTATCAGTGGAAAATTAACTATTGAATAAACTTTATATTTAAGTTTTCATTCATGTTGTTATTTGCACATAATTCTTTTTTTTAAAATACAAAACATGTTTAATTCATTTCATCATACCCTGCATTGGTTAGCGCCTTTCATACTTGGGCTATTACATGTATTCACTGAGCATATTTTGTCAAAAGCATGACGACACGAATTCATACTTTCAGTCTGCTTGTGAATTTGTTTAATTGGCCTCTTCAGTAGAATTAATATTTGGGGCACTTAGATACCTACCACCCAATTCTTATGTACTTGTCCATCTAACACCTAGACTTTGCTTTTATATATTTACACCACTAAATTCTTTTATGTCACATAAGAAAATATCACTATTTTAATTTTTTAAAAGTGCAATATATTTTTTCATACATAAATAACCTGACATATATGTAAAAAATATGAAGTTCAGACATTAGATATGTAAATACATTAGGAAAGAGTGATATATATATATATATATATANACAGGGGCATATTAAAGTTGATTGGAGTGACACCGGTTAGGATCCTACGGTTCCCTCGTTCCGATACCAATATTTTTTATTGGGTTCACTTAGTCTAAATGAATTTACTAAACTAAACTTGATGAGTTCCATGTTTTCATTTAGACCGTGGGAAATCTCGTTAGCAACCGTAAGTTACCTCCTCCGAGGGATTCCCGATCATTCGATAAAGACATCTTAATTTAGTTGCAATTGTTGTTTTGTGAGGTTTGTGATTAAATTTTGAGTTGTCTTATATTTTAAATATTGTGGTGGTGAATTTTATATTGATTGATTTTAGTTTTGGGTTTTGGTTTCACAACTATCCTAACAGTTTTGGTTTTCATGCAGGGTGACATCGTTGTTTAACATGCAAGCTGAAGACAAGAAGTATAGAAAGGTAAATGCATTAATTTAAATGCGTACCTGTTGATTCTTCTCGTTCCACCACCTGAAATGTCAGTACTTGCAAGACATGTATATAATTTTCCAAAGAATTTAAATTGTCGGAGTAGATGAAGGTTTAGCTACCAAACCCCAAGTTATGATTTTATTGAATCTCGGAAGATCCTAGTGGATGATTTTAGAACAAAAATATGGTAAGTTCAATTTGCCCTTCAGAATGTCCAATAGATTTCAGAATGCTCGAGGCATGACTCCGATCCATTTTGAAGATCTCTTGAAATATTCTGAGTTCATTTTTGGACTTATCATATAGTTTCATTAATCATCCGAGGCTGAAGTGTGACTACCCCATTGCTCAGTATGACCTGATAATTTAATTATCCCCAGGATAGGGTACTCGATCAATTAATAGATGTTCCCTTTAAGAGTTATGTGAGTGAGTGCCCTTAAGGAAAGTTTAAGTAATTTAAAGATTGTGGTGCCCATAATTAAGGTCAGTCTTGTAGTGTTTAAAGATATTAATCACCGATCATGTTATCTTCTAAATCCAATCAATTGAGTTTAAGCATCGAGCCTAGGTCTCTATTGAGTCCTTAACATTCATGATAAGTGAAATGTTGACTATCAAAATTTTGATTCAAATGATGTGTATCCTTATTGAATGATCACATTATCCTAAACTTTGGGCTTAAGGAAAGTACATTATCATCTTTCTGATTTAAGCCCATCACTTAAGAATCATTTGATTTTAATTGACTTCCAATCCATGAAGATTAGGAGGATTATGATTTTTTTGATGTTGTGCAAGGGTGGTGAGTGGGTTTCTACCCTTTTATTCTCATTGTATTTCAATCACCCAAGAATATTTATTAAGATCAAAATTACCCATTTTTCCCTTGGTTAATCCTAAATTTTGATTAAGACACCAAAGTCTAAAATGACTATTTCACCTCATAACTCACTAAACACAACTCAAATAACTTTGAGGGTTTAAAGTGTCATATCCATGAGGTAATTACAATATCTAGAGGAGAATATGTGGACCTCTCAAAATTTAATTTGATTTAATTATTTATTTGAGCCTAGAAAATATGACTCTTTAGAAATTTATTTATTTGACTTTTTAAAATAAAGTTTTTATTTATGAGAAAATTACTAGAGGTTTCCCTATATCAGAGAAATAATTAGACAAAATTTCATGATTTTTTGAATTAAATTTATATAATTATTTTAATGGGAGAATGAAGAAAATCCACTTTTAAGCCTTTCAAAATTTATTTTTAACTTAGAAAAATTAGGAAAAATATTTTAATGAGTCTCAAGTGATCAGAGGATAATTAGACATATTTTGAAATGTTTTGATATTTTTGGGATTTTTTAATTATTTTTAATTATTTTAAAATTCAAAGTAAGGCTTGAAAATTAAGTATTTTCTAAAAAGTAACTTTTATTTTTCCTAAGTGCCTTTGATCACAAGGAACTCAAAAAACCACTTTTCATAGTTTTCTCAAGTGTATTTAATTTAATATAATTATTTTTGTATAAAAATATAAGGTTCCTTAGAAAATCAAATTTAATATCTGAACTTAATCAAATAATTTTTAATTTTTTATAGTGAGTAAAAATTATTTTTATGAACAATATGGATATGATTTTGCCAATTTTTGGTAAGTACGTAATTTACCAATATTCAAACAAGATATTTACATTTAATTAAATATAGGAATTTATAGAATAATTCAAAGCATCATGATATTTTTCTAGACTTATTTGACTACAGGAAACCTACTAAAATTATTCCCATAATTTTTCAAATGATATTTTGATTTATATAATTAAAATAGCCAAAATGATCACCTTAGCTTGAAAATTAGGGCTAGAAGCATAGAGATGTACTCTGACCTTGGAAAAATCAGAAGACATGGCCTCTGTCATGAGGAATGGACCCTCAAAATTTCAAATCATGGTGAGTAATATTTAATCATGGAGAATTGAAATACCATAGAGAGTATTTAATTCATTAAAAATCAGGGAATAAGAAAATAATTTTTATTTTTAGTCCACATTATTCTCTTCTGTTCACTGAGAAAGAGAGTATTTTTTTTATTTTTATGATTGTTCTATGCAAATTTATGAATTTTCAAAGATCAAGTATTAAAATAAATAAATAATCCCCCTATTTATCTACTTATCCATGCGGTGCCAACTCATCCTCGTCTGCTCCTAAGTCTCCACGCGGCACTCCGCTTTTTGACTTTGCCAGCCACGTAGCTGCCTCGTCAGCACATGGTTCACGTACCCTATCCTTATTTGGCTTCATCAGGACCGTTTAATGGATAAAAGCGCGATTGGACGACATCCATTCATCGTCCCCAAGTGACCTAACATGTAAGCCATTCACACTAAAACCTTAAGATCTTCGCCTAGACTCAACCAAATTGCATGGGGTTTGTTTCTAAACCTTCGTCTACTCAAGACAAACACATCTATATG
Organism: Phalaenopsis hybrid cultivar; assembly: GCA_002079205.1. Taxonomy (NCBI): domain Eukaryota; kingdom Viridiplantae; phylum Streptophyta; class Magnoliopsida; order Asparagales; family Orchidaceae; genus Phalaenopsis; species Phalaenopsis hybrid cultivar. The sequence continues at coordinate 54,309 of JXCR01146709.1, forward strand.
GTTAATCATGTATGAAATCTAGCCATTACAAATGGAGAATCAAAATAAGCTCGGATTAAGGTTGAGGTTCAATACCTTTGTCTAGGAGAGGAGGCCTCAACCAGATGGTTGTGGTAGCTTTGATTGGACCCAACGAACCTCCGGATGAAGTCTCAAGCTCTGGTGAATTGTTTAGTTATGATTTCGACCAAGGTGGATTTCAGGTGTTGGTCTAGAGCCATGCTAGAGGCTATTTCAGAGGGGGCTTTTGTGGGGAATCAACTTCTTTCACTATGGGGATGGTGTGTGCACGATTAATTAAAGTTTGGTGCATTATGGTGGAGTGGAGAGATCTTTCCTGGTTTTAGGAAAAATTTTAGTGGATAAATTGGCTTTAAGTGGTACAATAAAAGAGTTTTCTACAATTACCCAATTGAAATATAGTACCAAGTGGAGTTTTATGTAGAACCAAGAGTTATGAGGGTAAGAAAGAAAAAAAAATTATTCTAAGTACGTCTTGACAATCATAAGTGTTGTTATGAGCCCCCCTCAAGCTAAAAGTATTGGTAGATAGTGTTAGCTTGTTGCACAGCGTAGTAAAATGTGGGGTCAGAAGTGATTTGTGAATATGTATGTAGGTTAATCAAGAGTAGAAATGTAGATACCATTTAATTTTTTTGAATGAATATGCTCCCATACAAAGTGATAATCAATATCTATGTGTTTAGTTCATGTATGAAAGACATGATTTTTAGCAAAAGAAATATCAAATATATTAGCAAAACAGATGGACGTAGGTTGTTCAAGATTGACTTGAAATTCCTGTAATAATTGTCTGAGCCATATAATATCCATTGTTGTAGAGGCAATTGCTTTGTACTAAGACTTAGTAGAAGATTTAGCAGCTGTAGGTTGATTCTTTACTAGCCAAGAGATTAATGTATTATTGAGATAAGAGCAATATCCATTGATAGATCTCTGGTTTGCTTGATCACTTGCCTAGCTTGCATCTGAATATGAACTAAGAGCTAATGGACCTAAATAAATATGAAGACCAAGGTCAAGAGTGACTTGGATGTATCGTATGACTCGTTTAATTTGTTGATAATGGGTGCTCATTGGCTTATTAAAAAATTGAGAGAGTTGATAGACAACATAGAGAATATCCAATCTTCTTAATGTGAGATATTGAAGAGATCTGATTAGATGTTTGTAGAAATTAACATTATCAAATGGTTGATGATTTTAGGCCAATGGTTTAACTGTAAACAAAACTGGATTGGGGAGAGCATTGCAATCAATTATACCTGCTCTTTGTAAAATGTTAGTAGCATATTGTTTTTGGGAAAGGAAAAATCTTTGATTAAAAAGTGACGTGAAGATCTTATAATAATGGTTGAATAAACATGCTACTATTTTCTGTTAACATATTATCATATGCATACAATAATAGATAGGTCGATATCAAATTGTTGTGATAAATAAGCAAGGATGGGTCAAACTAACTTTAAGCAAACCCATAGTTAGTAAGTGTTTTATGAAAGTGTTGAACCATTATTTAGTTGTTGTATAAGATTATAGAGTGTTTTTTTAAGTAAACACATGTGAGTGAGATTCTTGGGATCAGCATAGCACAGTATTTATTTCATATAAATAATTTCATTAAGAGTAGCATGTAAAAATGTATTAGAAGCATCTAATTGAAGAATATTCTAATTATGATGAAGTGAAATAATGAGAAAAATGTGAATAGAAGGAAGTTTAGCAATAGGGCTAAAATTATCATTGAAGTTCAAACCGTTCTTGTTGAAAACCTTGCGCCACAAGTTCGGCCTTATATCAAGCAATAAAGCCAATTGAATGTATTTGATTTGGTGCATCCATTTACATCCAATGATTTTCTCATTAGATAGTTGTGAAACAAGGATCCATATGTCTTGATGTTGAATAACATTGAATTCAACATCCATGGTATATTTCTAGTGCCTCTGCTCAACAGTCTCATGATAGGTGACAGGTTCTACGTCTTGAGAAAGAGTATGTTGATTAAATTGTCTCTTAGGTGGAAGTCACTAGGATTTTAATATAGTGATCAGAGAATGATGAGTAAGAGAAATGGAGGTAGCCTTGGGATTGACATTAGGATTAGGTGAAGGGATAGTGAATTTAGGAATCAAACATGAGGAAGGAGATGATCGAATGAGTTATAGTGGATTGAGAAAGAATATCATGTGTATGGTTGGGAGGCTTTGAGTAGGAAGTGGACAAAGAGTTTAAAGTACTTATAGGTATTAAGGTAAATGGAATGGTTGGTACAGATGTATTAGGTTCAAGAAAGGCGAGAGAGAATTCTTTATAAAGAAAAACATGTTCATTAAGAATAACATCCCTGAAGATGATTATTTTACTTGTGGGGGGGTTAAAACTCTCGTGTCCTTTAATTTCATCAGGATAGCAAATAAATATGCAGAATATAGATTTTGGTTGTAGTTGTTCTCTAGATAAAGGGAATCCAAGGATAGCAAGCACAACCATACACTTTACGATTTTGGTAATCTGGTATAGTGTTTTGTAAAATTTGATATGGAATTGTTGATTGGAGATGTCAACCTATTTATTAAATATATAGTCATGATCAGTGTTTTCATCCAAAATGATGGAGGGAGGTGGGAATCAACAAAAAGAGCTTGAGTAGTGTCAAGAAGAAGTCTATGCTTGTGTTCGGTGAGACATTTCTTTTAGGGAGTATAAGGGCAAGAAAATTGATGGATAATCCCATGGTTATTATGATATTATGTAAAGAGATGATATTTGAACTCACAACCACCATTCATTCTTAGAAGTTTTGAATTGAAGCTCAACATTGCGTTTAAATTTAATAAAGTGATTTAGAACTTCATTTTTATACATTACAAGTTATATCCAGTTGTATCGCGAGTAATCATCTATAAAAAGTGCATAGTATTTATAAAATGGAAAGGAAAGATGGGGGAGGGGCCCCAAACATCAAAATGAGTTAATTTCAAATGTTTATTAGTGTGATTACTTGAGATTAAAGTGGAAAGCGATGATGCTTAGCAGTATTATGAGTTACAAAAAATAACATTTGCTAGAGATGATAAGTTGGGGATGTTGCTCGGAAATAACAACTATAGAATGTTGAGTTGCATGACCAAATTATCTATGCCAAACATTAGAAGGTGGAGGAACAACTAGAAGTGTTTGGGTAGAAGCGATGATAGGATATAGATCATTCTAACAGGGCCCTTAAAGTATGACTTTCTAGTTATAGTAGTCCTTTATTCAATAGTTGTTAGCATCAAAGGTGATGGAGAAATTTTTATTTGTTGCTAGCTGAGAAATAAAAGGAAGATTACGTGCTATATGTGAAGTGTGAAAACTTTCTGAGAGAGAAAGCTTACGATTGGGGGTAAAAAGCAAGCCTTTTTTAGAATTGCAGATTGGTACAGATTCACCATTACTAGTCAACACTTGATCATGCCCATCATAAGGTATGGAATGCTAGATTTTGACCAAACTAGTTGTAAGATGAGCGTTGGCACCAGATACCAATTGACATTAAAAGTGGTAAATGTGTCAGCTATTTTGGAGGTTGGTAATTTAGATTGAGATGGTGTCAATAAGTGGTTGCAATATGCACTTTCTTGTTGGAGATTTGACAAATGAAAACATTTTTTTTAGTTTTTAGTTAGGTAGTTGGGGGGTGGTTTGTAGGTTGTTTTGGAAGTGAAGTGTTGTTGTGACCTTTAGCTCAATAAAAGTTCTTGTCGTGACCACTAGAAATTAAGAGAGCCAACTGAGTGTTAGGAGTGACTTGTAGAAAATCAATGGAGATGTTAATCTTCTCACTCTTCAACATACGTCAAGACTGATGGGAAAAATTTTTGCACTAATAAAAGTTTGGAAGGCTTGATTAGTATGTGTTAATCCCTCCCTCAACAGAAATGTTATCAAAGTTTTTCTTGATCTGAGTAAGATATTGTGTCAAACTAATTTTTCATTGAAACATTATGCAATTCATTCTTGAGTTGGATAACTCGTGAATGATTGGTGGCCTGAAGTCATTTTTTTTAGAGTAAGCAAGATTTTAACACAGGTTTCAAAATTCATGTATTGGATATTATCAAAAGAAGTGCAACAACAAGATGTTGGCCGATAAGCGTCTAGGCAGTGAATACATGATTTAGGGTGAGGTATTCCCTCAAAGTTGGGTAAGGTGCTAGGAGGGTAGGTGATAGATCCATCAAAGAAGCCAAAGAATCCATTTGGCCTTGATGATTTTTGTGATATGAGATATCAACAAAAGATAATTTTTAATAAGCAGGGAAGTACTAATGATGGATCGAATATTTGAAATTAGGAACTTGATAGAGGGAGGAAGTGGCTTCTCTATTATATTTAGGGATTTCATGCCTTCGGGCAACACAGATGTGAATTATCTTTCCATGGATACTAAGGAGAGTCGTGAAGCCTTTAGGAAGTTCCTACGACAACTCTTGCGATTTAGATGACAGAGGAAGAGAAAACAATCTTGCAAACCTGAAGAAAGAGGAGGTTTACCATGCACCTTGATCGAATGATGGATGGAGGAAAAAGTGTCAGCTCGACTAGATGGCAGAGGGTAAAATTAGCAGCTAAAAACAATGATTAGAAGAAGTGTCGTAGGGCTTGAGCTCTGATACCATACAAAATGTTGACTGGCTAGAAATAAAAACTGAACGGAAGCAGAAGAAATCAGAAAAAGAAGAGGAGAAAAAAGTAAAATAGGATTCTATTATTAATTCAAAAGAAAAGTAATATAGTGTATTATAAAGTACATTTTATTACTTTTCCCTTGGGTTATACAATACATTTTATTTCTTTTTTGAATATGCCTGCTAAGGGTTTTATGAATATTAATGTGAATGGTAGTTGGAAAATTCATGCTACGGGAATTGGAGGTGTATGTAGAGATTGTCATGGTAAATGTTTAGCTTGTTTTATGGCTCCTTTAGTCCCTGTCTCTGCACTTTTTGCAAAAGACGATGCTATTGTTATTGATCTTTTAAGAGCTAAATGTTGTGGATGGACCTATATTTAGGTGGAGATGGATTCTTCAGTACTTTGGAAATGTCACACTTTGAAAATATATTATCTGTGGATTGTACAATTGCAAATGAAGAAAATTTTTGCTTTGGCTTCAATTTTACAGATTTCCTTGTCTCATATTCTTAGAGAAGGAAATAAACCAACTAATTTTTTGGCTAAATTACTTATTTCTACTCAATAACTGTTTGTGTCTAATATTTTACCTTATAATCTTTTAGAATTATAGTGGTTTTACAAATAAATTGTTAGTGTTACTTGATTACTTTTCTTTTAGAATTATAAAATTATATGTTCTCATTTGTTACTTCACTTTTTTTTCTACGTTTAATATCTCATCCCCTTTTGATATTTATTTTTTATGTCTATCTATATAATATTCTTCAATAGTTTTTATGCATAGGATTTAGGCTATTGAGAGGTGTTAAATATGATGATTTTCCATATAATTTTGTCTTTATGGATTCTTATTAATGCATGATTATGTTAGCTATTTTTGTGGTTTGCTTTCATATCATTTACTTATTGTTTTAATTGCTAGGTTGCATTTTCTTATAACATTGTTGACCTCACTTTTGTGAGGACTCATTCTACCAACCCATCTGAACGTCACTTGTATAAGCTCATGCTCCCAACCCTCTGATTGAGTGGGTTTATGATTTTGACTAGGTGAGAATCTAAAGTGACCACCAGGGGCTAAGAATGCCATAGGTGAACTCAAATTGACTACCAGAGACAAGACATGCCCGATATCACTTAGTTCAACCTGAAACCTAAAGACGTTGTTTGTTTTCCCTTGGTCCCCTGAATTGGTCTGAAACCCTAGAAACTTGCCTAAAAACCTTAGGGACCACTATGACCACCAAATCCACTGTGGGAGAGGGGTCTACCCAAATTGATCTCTAGCTTCACCAGTGGCCTCCCTACCACTATCAAACTCTAAAATCAGAACAAAACCCTAATGCGCCCTTTTTACTCCAAATTTTGAGGCTATATTCAAATGGCCAAAATGAATTCGGCCTAACCCTAATTTAGTCAAAATTTGACCAAATTGACCATTTCATCATCCACGTCCAATCATTGACCATCTGGTCAACGTTGGTCCAAATGGTCAACCTATGGTCCAATGGTCAACCCATGGTTCAATTGGTCAACCTAAGGCCTAAATGGTCAACATTATTCCAATGACAAACCTAAGGTCAAATGGTCAACCCTAAACCACCATGTTCTACTTATGATCATATGGACAAATTTGCATTTTTGTAATTAATGAACAAATTAATTAATTAAAAGAAAGAATTTAAGACCCATTAGGCATATGCTTAAACCCTAAAACCCTAGCCCAAAGCTTAAAGCCTAAGGCTCTAACCCATCGTGCAAGCCCATGGTCTAAGCCCATAATTCATTTCTCAATGGGTCATCCACAAACTAAAATAAACTATNTCGTGTTTGGTTCGTTTAACTAACCGAACGAAAAAAATTTGTTCGCGTTTGTCTCGTTTACTTATTGAACGAATCGAACACGAACTCATTGACGAACCGAACACGAACTGTTCGCGAACACGAACTGTTCGCGAACAACGAGCTTTTTTGACAGCCCTACCTGCCTATGTCCCAAATAAACTAAAATCAAAAATAAAAAAATTGGGGGATTAGACAAAGCTAACTACCCCTNACCCACACCCTGCCTATGTCCCAAATAAACTAAAATCAAAAATAAAAAAATTGGGGGATTAGACAAAGCTAACTACCCCTCCTCACACTTGGCTTTCTAGTCCAATTCACCCAAGTGCCCTCATGCTTGGGTTAAGATAGACCTCTGTCATGCTCAACAATCTCCACCTAAGCTCCCTCCGATGCTCTCAAGCCATGAATTCTCTCTCTCCCCTCCATTGGACCTTCCATGATCAATCAAAACAAAATGGAAATTAACACCCCTGATTCATCCAAGAGAGCTTAACATGTCTCTGAAAACCTTTGAGGAGCTGCCCAAGCTTGTCTCAGGCAAAGTCAAGCTCCCACATGGCCATTAAAAGGAAAACTCGAGAGCTCCAAGCAAGCATAATGCTCCCTTCAAGAGAGAAAATCTCCTCTAAGACATAGGCAATAGATCTCTCTTCCTCTCACTCTAATTCAGTATCCTCAAGTGCACACAAAATACATGGAGGGAAGGGAACCATCCCTATACATTTGGAAAATTAAGTTCCATTTAAATACAAATATATATATATATATATATATTTTTAATATTCATAGATAGGAGCTAGTAGTTAGGCAACTTTCAATTAATTTTGGAATTTTTTATGATGCACACATGTACTACAAGAATATCATAGAAATTTCTCCTAGCAACTTTTATTCTTTCACTAGTAGCAACTTCATATAAAAATTCATCTTTTTTTTTCTGCTTTATTATAAAATAAAGTCAAATTTTACATTCCAAAGAGAATGAATCAGCCAAATAAATACATGAGATGGAATGTGAAACAATAAAACCAAAGTAGTGCCAAATAAATTAGTGCTCAAAATTATAATATAAAAAAACACGCATATTTTTCTACACGCATGACCAGTTCAAAGCAAGCAAAGTAGAGATCCCAAACTCCAATTTACAAAAACAAAATTCATGCCTTATACAATTACAAGCTCCAACATAAGCAAAATGGTTCCTATGGAGCTCCATAATAAAGAAAAGTTTTGTAATCTGTAAGAAATAAATTTTCAGAACACAAACTTTCAATTCATCTCTTTTCATGTGGTTATAATAACTGTCTTTTGGTACAAAATTAGTTTCACTTATGGTGTTAGCAATAACAGTACTGTTGTTTATGACCATGGTAATTTCCATATTTGTATTGAGTTAACTCGAACACTGTAAAATATTTGTTTGAAGCATTGGATTAGCGATCACTGTTGGTGGTGTGGTAGTTTGTCTTTATCTTTATTGTTTGCAGGCAATTTACATTGTCAGAATTTAGCTAGATTTGCAATGAATTGAGCATTTTGTTCATGCTTTCTAACCATTGATATTTGTATTCATTTACTATTGCTCCAAAAATTAGTCATATAGGGCTTGTTTGGGAATTTTTTTTTTTTTTGTTCTTTTATTTTTAAAAAATGTTTAATTAGTTTTGTTTTTTTTATATTTTTATTAATTATTTCTAAAAAAAATTAACACAATTTTGAATACAGTGAAAATAACTCTCGAGTGTTTTGAGTACGATTAAAAAACAATCATATCCTAATCAAATCTGTATAGTATGGTTTGTTTCCAATCAAAACATCAATATAATAAAATAAAAATAAAAAATAGAAAAAAAAATTCAAAGTGAACACAAATAGCCCTTGACCATTTTCTTCTATGAGTATGCCATTTTGCAGTTCAAGCTTGGATCTAAACATAATCAAATATGTCAAGCAAGCTTTTTCTTCTATGAGTATGCCATTTTGGAGTTCATGCTTGAAAACACTCGAAATAATTTTTATGCTTTTTAACTTTTTTTTTTTTAAATCAATCATATCTTTATCAAACATGTCAAATATGTTTGTTTCAAATCAGAACATAAATAAGGGAACATAAAAACAAAGGTTGGAAAACAAAAAATAAAAGTGATCCCAAATAACTTCTTAACCATTTCCCTCTACATGAATGCCATTTTGGAGTTCAAACCGCTTGGATACAAAATCATTGACAGCAATTATTTACATTTGTAGCTTGGACTCGTGAGTTTAATGCAATGGTTGCACAATGGGCATTTTGCAGTTTGTAGAATGGAGCAGTCTTAATTAAATAAATTAGTATTATTCAGTAATCAGGCACCAAACTTTCTAGGCAGTTCAAAGGGCATTTTGCAGTTTGTATTGTATGTCATTTTCAGAGAATGAGAAGGGTTGAAGGTAGAAAACAATCTGAAAATTGGATATTTAGAAGAATGGAGCAGTCTTAATGACGAAGAAATTTGGAAGGAGAAACTAAAGCAAATGAGAAATTGAATTAGGACTCAAAAATCAACAATCAGCTTGCTTTACTCTTGTTTTCTTAGTCTTGCTTCCTATCTATTACTTTATAATTTGAATGCCATTTTAGAGGTAGAAACATGATGGTTTTGGAGCTATTTTGTTGCGAGATTAGCCNATAATCAGGCACCAAACTTTGTAGGCAGTTCAATGGGCATTTTGCAGTTTGTATTGTATGTCATTTACAGAGAATGAGAAGGGTTGAAGGTAGAAAACAATCTGAAAATGGATATTTAGAAGAATGGAGCGGTCTCAATGACAAAGAAATTTGGAAGGAGAAACTAAAGCAAATGAGAAATTGAATTAGGACTCAAAAATCAACAATGAGCTTGCTTTACTCTTGTTTTCTTAGTCTTGCTTCCTATCTATTTCTTTATAATTTGAATGCCATTTTAGAGGTAGAAACATGATGGTTTTGGAGCTATTTTGTTGCGAGATTAGCCAAGTTTTTTGTTAGAATTTAGGCTAAACCTTGTTAAATAATTATTGTATTGTATTTGTATTTTTATCTTTATAAGGAGATGTACGATAAGCATTTTAAATAGGATTAAAATTGCATGTTTTATTATGATAAAAAATATAGTTTAATGTTTATCACTTGATTCAAAATAATTGCATGTTTTATTATGATAAGTAAGCATATTTAATGTTTATCACTATTGTTGCATTTATATATGCACGTAATAATTATCCTTATTTGTTGTTCATCCCATACCCCTAGTTTTCCTAGCCGTTTATGCTTTAATAAACAGTTCTTAATTATTGAGTTTATTTTTTAAACTTATTATTTGATATTTTGCATATCAGGTTTTATTTAGTCACTAGCAGACCTGTCTTCACCGGAGTAGACTTTTTAGTTTTAGATTTTATGTCTCGGTATTTTTCTCAATATTTTACTTTTTGGGACTAGGTTGTTTTTTTTTTTTGTCATTTATATTTTGATTCAGTAAGTTTTATGTTTTTCATTTAATTGTATCAGTGGAAAATTAACTATTGAATAAACTTTATATTTAAGTTTTTATTCATGTTGTTATTTGCGCATAATTTTCTTTTCTAAAAATACAAAACATGTTTAATTCATTTCATCATACCCTGCATTAGGTACCGGCTTCCATACCTGGGCTATGACATGTACTCACTGAGCAGATTTTGTCAAAAGCATGACGACACGTTTTCATACTACAGTCTACTTGTGAATTTGTTTAATTGGCCTCTTCAGTAGAATTAATATTTGGGGCACTTAGATACCTACCACCCAATTCTTATGTACTTGTCCATCTAACACCTAAACTTTGCTTTTATATATTTACACCACTAAATTCTTTTATGTCACATAAAAAAATATCATTATTTTAACTTTTTAAAAGTGCAATATATTTTTTCATGCATAAATAACCCGACATATATGTAAAAAATATGAAGTTCAGCCATTAGATATGTAAATACATTAGAAAAGAGTGATATATATATATATATATATATATATATATATATCTATATATAT
>JXCR01146710.1:0-17963 GCA_002079205.1 Phalaenopsis hybrid cultivar
TATATATATATATATTCAAATGATTTTAATTTCTTCACAATTCATATACTCATTGTAAAGAGAAAGGATGCTTTCTTAAATTTGAACTTTCCATCACAATATTTTTGTTAGTTTTTGTAAGTTTACTTTTAAAAGTTTAGAATTTATTTTAGTTAATTTTGTCTTTTAACTGCATTTTAATTATCATTCACTTTAGTATTTAATGTTCAAAATTTACACTTTACTTTTTTTAATTCTAAAAATTGTAGTATACATTATAATCTTAAGAAATTACTTATAGGCATTTCCAACTTCCTTATGGAATCAATAACTAGGACTCCATTAGAGCCCTTTATTATTTGAGTGATACGTATACTTGCATTTTTTTAATAGGGGATTTGACAGTTTAAAGATTTTTAAAAGATAAAACTATTTTCACTGAAGTTATTTTTATTAGGATTAATTTGCATATTTGCTATTGTATCTGCTGTGTGTATTTTATAATAATGGAAAATATTTGTAAAATTAACACACTAAATCTACCTGCATCATTACCTCCATTGAAGCGCTTGGTTTAACTTTGTCAGCTCGACTAATCCTAAGGTTATACATATTTCACTTGCTCACTTATTTTTTCCTTGGGGTTTTTAAATCCTCCTAAAAGTGTTTTTTTAGTTCTAAGTGGTGTGATTCAAGTTCTATAGCTCCAGAACTATGCATACAAATCTAAAGACTTAACCAATAAGATAGATATCTGGCACTTCAAGCATTCAAAAATATTTTTGGTGTTTTGGATTTTCTTTTAAATAGACACGCAATAACTAAAACTTCAAGATAATAATACTACAATTTTCAAATCTAATTCTTGTAGGTTTCAACTAAAATTAACCTAAAGTTCTTACCATAGTTTCCTCGACAACAACGCTAAAAACTTGACCCGACCCGCAATTATGCAGTTATTTTGTTTCTTGGCAAAAAAACTTGGCCCAATTTCTTTAAGCAGCTAGTGTGCAAAAATAGATATGCCATAGAGTTTATAATTTAATTTAAAGTTTACATATTAGGGATTCTATGCAAGTATATGCATCCTTAGAGTAATACAGGGTTTTCTTTAACAGCAGAGTATCGATCCCATAGAAAAGCAAGGTAAGAAACTCTTAGGCTTAGTTCTACTCTACTCCTAAATATAAAGTCGATTTTAGTTTGGAATGTCGATTAAAGTTATTTTTCTATCAACTAATCCTAAATATAAACCTAAATCTAAAGTTAAATGTTACTAGATAAATTGGTTTGGTGAATTTTGATGTTTTAAAACTACCTTTCTCTTGTGATGATCTAGATATTGTGTAGGAATAAGTGATCCACCTTAAAATTACCCATTTCTCATGCATATTTTATATCCAATCTTTTAGGATATTATGATTTAATGAAAGGTATTTTTTATGTTTTTGGATGTAGGTATACAAAAAAGAGTTTAAGAGTAAAAATGAGCAAAAATATATAAAAAAGGAGCAAAAATGAGCTAAATAGAAGAAAAGTGCCTAACCAGCTAAGCTGGCGCCTAGGCACTACATGCAGAACTTGGCTGGCGCCTAGGCGCGACAGTTGGGTGTCACGGTTACTTTCTAGAAGATTCATTGAATGAGGCCTAATTTTGAAGAGATGTCTAAAGCAACCCTTGATAATTTTTTAAGCTCTATAAACATGGATTAATTCTAAAGGTCTAGGGGGTCAGATATAGAGTGTCTCATAGTTTGTGAGTGTGTTAAGTGTGTGAGAAGTTTTATTTATGACTCTTTGTTATTTCTAGAGTTTGTGAGTCTTATAAGTGTTTTTGGAGTCAGACAAGTCAGAGAACTTCAAATGAGTGCTTGGGGGAACATTCCAGATAAGTATTTGTATCTTTGTCCTTAAGTTTTGTACTTTGGATTGAAGTTTTATAAATATATTTTGTTTTTTATCCCCATGCTTCATGAGTAGTTTTCTTTTATTTCTTCTTGCAATGTGAAGTAATTAAGTAAGTGATTTTTTATTTTTGTTTAAAACTTCTTTTATTCATAAAAATTGTGAAGATATTTTTACCGATTTTTTCATTTACTTTACAAATTGGTCACTTGTATTATTAAAACTTGTTGAGGAACTTATAAACCTGAAAGGACTATGCTAACCCTATAGCAGCTGAAAATGAACATAAAACTTTATACTAATGAAAATGAACATCAAAATTTATAAAGATCTTTAAGGGACTATGCTAACCCTATTGCAGAAGAAGTTCACTTAAGTATTCAAATCCCTGCTGTGGTGGTTAACTCATTTGAACTTAAACCTGCAATAATACAAATGGTGCAAAATAATTAGTTTGGGGGAACACCAACTGAGGATCCTAATTTACATCTTACGAGTTTTCTAGAACTTTGTGGTACATTCAAATATGATGGCTTATCAAATGATGCAATTAGACATAGACTCTTTCCTTTTTCCTGAAAGGATAAAGTTAAGATGTGATTAAACTCACTTGCACCTGGATCTATTAAAACTTGGGGAGAAATGACACAAAAATTCTTATATAAATATTTTTCTCCGCAAAAACTGTGAAGCTTAGAAATATTATTACTTTTTTTATTCAGTTTGAAGGGCAGTCAATTTATGAGGCTTGGGAACGATTTAAGGAACCCCTTAGAAAGTGTCCACATCATGCTTTACCTGACTGGTTAATCATTCAAATATATTATAATGGGTTAATAGGATCCCTTAGATCTATAATTGATGCTGCTATTTGAGGATCTTTAATGTCAAAATCATTTAATGAGGTTCATGCATTAATTGAAGAAATGACCACTAATAATTTTTAATGGCCCTTAGAAAGGGTAAATCCTAAGAGACTGGCTAGTATTCATCATAACGATGCTTTAACCATTTTAGTAGCTCTAAGTTGCTTCACTATCTAAGAAGTTAGATAATTATGTTATGAATTTTTCTCAAATATCTCAAGCAAGTGAATAAAATTTATTAGGTCAAACCAATGTTACATGTAGTTGCTAATAAACCTAATAACCCATATTCAAACTTTTATAACCCAGGTTGGAAAAACTACCGTAATTTTAACTTTAACAATTCTAGTGGTGGAAATCTGTAATTCGAGAACAATCAAGCAAACTCAATAGAAAATAATCAGGTTAATTCTAACTATAGACCTTCTTATCCTCCTCGCTTTAATAACCAACAATTTAAGAAAAAGAAGTTGTTGATAGAAGAAGTAGTTTGCAAATGAGGAATCAGATGCAAAGTCAAAGTGCTGAAATAAGAAATATTGAGAATCAACTAGGACATATTGCTAATGCACTTAGCAATAGACTCTAGGGAGCACTTCCTAGTATTATTAAAGTAAATCCTAAATACAAAGGAATGTAACAAGAGCAAATTAAAGCTGTTCAACTTAGGAGTGGAAAGGAATTAAAAGTTGGATGTCAAAGAGATTGAAGTTGAGAGAGAGATTGAAGAACCTAAAGAAAATATTTCTAAAGGCCCAGAACGATCTGTCTCTCCAACTAAAAATGATCTAGAAGGACCACCTCCTCCTTTTCCTCAAAGAGTGAGATAGCAAAAGCTTGATGAATAATTTTTAAAATTTTTTGAGATATTTAAGAAACTTATAATCAATATTCCTTTTACACAAGCTTTGCAACAAATGCCTAGTTATGCAAAATTTATGAAAGATATATTAAACAATAAAAAGAAGTTTAAAGCTTATGAGACTATTGCACTATGTGAAGAATGCAATGCAATAATTCAAAAGAAGCTTCCTCAAAAGCTTAAATAACCTGGTAACTTCACAATACCCTGTGCGATTGGAGAGAAACTTTATGTAAAAGCCTTATGCAATTTGGGAGCTAGCATTAATCTCATGCCTTTATCAATTTTTTGAAGGTTAGAATTAGGAGAGATTTTTCTCACTAATATAAACCTTCAGTTAGCTAATTGATCTATTACTCATCCTGAAGGGGTTATAGAAGATGTACTTCTTAATGTGGATAAATTTATCTTCCCTGTAGGTTTCATTATCCTAGACATGGAAGAAAAAAAATTCTATTATTTTGGGGAGACCATTTCTTGCTGCCGGACTGCTATGATTAATGTGCAGAAAGGAGACTTAACCATGAGAGTTAATGACCAGGAAGTAACATTTAATGTTCTAAAGTCAATGAGGTATCTTGTTAAAGAACAATGTTATAGGATGAATATTTTGGATTATATGATTGCTAAACATTGTTAAGAAAAATGTGAAATTATTTCTGAGGAAAAAAATGATGTCATATTAAATAAAAAAGGAATTAATAGTGAAATTGAAAGTGACATTGAAGAAAAATCATCAAAGATAAATGCTTATGACACTAATTATGTTCAGGAAAAATTTGGGATTTTGGATACTACTAAAAATAGTAAACCTCTAATCCCTTAAATTGAAACACCTCCTGAAGTTGAGATGAAAGTTCTTCCTACACATTTAAAGTATGCATTTTTAGGAAATTCATCTACTTTACCTGTTAAAATATCTCGAATGTTAACTAAAGATCAGGAAGAAAAATTATTGGAGACATAAAGAAATTATTAAAAAAAATTTTCTTGGACATTAGTAGATATTGAATGAATCAGTCCTTTAATCTGTATAAATGGAATTTTAATGGAAGATGATTGTAACCCCAAGGTTGATCCTGAAAGATGATTAAATCCTATGATGAAAAAAAGTGGTAAAGAAAAAAAATTTAAAGTGAATGGATGTTGGGCTTATTTATCCAATTTTAGATAGTGCATGGGTTATCCCTATTCATTTTGTTCCTAAGAAAGGAGTGACTATTGTCATAAATGAAAAGAACAAATTAATTCCAACAAGATAAGTCACTAAAAGAGAAATTTGTATTAACTATCAAAAATTAAATACCGGCACTATGAAGGATCACTTTCCTTTACCTGTCTTGAACCAAAGGTTGTATAAACTAGCAAGACATGAATACTTTTGCTTTTTAGATGAATATTTTGGTTACCACCAAATATCTATTGCTCAGGAGGATCAAGAAAAGACTACATTTACAGGTTCATATGGGACTTGCTTTAAGAAGAATGACCTTTTGTTTATGTACACACTTGCAACCTTTCAATGGTGTGTGATGTCTATTTCTTATGACTTAATTGAGAAAGGAATTGAAGTGTTTATGCATGATTTCTCAGTTTTTGGAACCTATTTTGATTCTTGTTTAGATCATTTAATAAGGTTCTAAAATGTTGTGATGAAACAAATTTAGTTCTCAATTGGGAAAAATGTCAATTTATGGACACATGAGGGATTGTATTGGGACATAAAATTTTTATAAATGTTATGGAAGTGGATTAAGCAAAAATTTAAATTATAGCTGAATTACAACCTCCTAATTCAGTAACTGATGTAAGAACCTTTCTAGGACATACTAGATTTTATAAGAGATAAATTAAAGACTTCTCTAGAATTGCTAAGCCTCTTTGCCATCTTTTAGAAAATAAAATTAATTTTTATTTCAATGATGATTGTCATAAAGCCTTTAATTTGTTAAAGGAAGTGTTAATTATTGCACCTATCATTGTTTCACCTGACTGGGAAAAACTGTTTGAATTATTGTGTGATGTTAGTGGTTACACTATTGGAGCTATTTTAAGACAAAAATGTGATTAATATTTTGAAGTTATATATTATGTCAGCAAACTCTTAATGAAGCTCAAATTAATTGCTGAACAACTAAAAAAGAGATGTTGGCAATAATATATGTTTTTGATAAATTTAGGTCATATTTACTTGAATCTAGATGTATTGTGCATACTGATAATTCTGCTATTAAATATCTTCTGTAAAAAAAGGATACTAAAATAAGATTAATCAAATGAGTCCTTTTGCAATAATTGGATTTTAAGATAGTGGATAGAAAATGAGCTGATAATAAAATTGTTAATCATCTATCAAGACTTGAACATGGAAAAGAAAAGAACAATGGGGGATAACATAAATGACAATTTTCCTAATGAACAACTTTATGTTGTTTATTAGTGACATATATCGTGGTATGCAGATATAGTTAACTATTTAGTTAGTAATATTCTACCATACAAACTAACAAGCCACCAGAAAAAGAAATTTATGTATGATGCAAGGTTTTACTTTTGGGATGATCCTTATTTATATAATAAATGTCATAATTCAGTCATTTGAAGATGTGTACTAGTTAATGAAACCCTTGAAATTATATAAAAAAGTCATAAATATGAATTTGGGGGACACTTTGAAATAGATAAGACTGCATTTAAAATTTTACACTCTGGATTTTATTGGCCTACTTTGTTTTAGGATATTAATAATTATGTGAAAACTTGTGATTGATGTTAGAGTAGACAATATTTTTAAAAGAGTTGAAATGCCCTTAAATTTTACTTTAGAAGTTGAAATTTTTTATGTGTGGGGTTTAAATTTTATGAGACCATTTATACTATCTTCATGAAAGGTTTATGTCTTATTAGTAGTGGACTATGTGTCTTAAATGGATTGAAGCAATAGCCTTGCCTCATTGTGATGCTTTGAGTGTTGCAAAATTTTTAAATAAAAATATTCTTACTAGTTTCGTAATTCCAAGAGTGATCATTACTGATGGGGGAAGTCATTTTAAGAATCTTAGAATGGACACATTACTTAGAAAATATGGAATTAAACATAGGTTTGTCACAGCTTATCACCCTCATACTAGTGAATTAGCAGAAGTATCAAATTGTGAAATCAAAAGAGTTTTGGAGAAAAATGTGAATTCTAGAAGAACTAATTTGTCTGATAGAATTGATTCTGCATTATGGGCTTATAGGACTACTTATAAAGCTCTTATAGGAATGTCTCCATGTAGGCTCATATTTGGAAAAGATTGTCATTTACTAGTTGAGTTAGAACATAAAGCTTATTGGGCGATAAAAAAATTTAATTATAATTTAAATGATGTTGTAGATAAATGATTATTGCAATTAAATGAGCTCAAGGAAATTTAAAATGAATCTTATGAAAATACTCGAATTTAGAAAGTAAACATGAAAATGTGGCATGATCACAAGATTTTAAGAATGAATTTTGAGTCTGGACAAGAATTTTTATTATAAAATACATTATTGTATATATTTCCCGGAAAACATAAGTCCAGATTGATGGGGCCATTTATTGTGACAAAATTTTATTCTTATGGGTTGTGGAGATTAAAGATTAAAAAACTGGACATATAACGAAAGTACATTGACATAGGCTGAAGCCTTACATTAGAGAAAGCAAGTCCTATTATAAAGAGACTTTGATGTTGGGTCTATTTGAATAAAACATTTGGATATGTCAATCTGACGACATTAAACCAAGTGCTTTGTGGGAGGCAACCCATGGTTATCAGTCTAGTTTGCTTTATGTTTATTATTATAGTATCATGACTATCCTTTGCTTTAGTAGCATTATTTTTAACACTATTTAAGGTATTAAACATGATTGGAAATTGAAGAAATTTGATGTTCGGTAAATTAGTATTCACTTGGATACTAGCGCCTAGGCGCCAGAAACTGGCGTTTAGGTGCCACATTTTCTAGACATGGGAAAACTGCCCCATAGCAGTTTTTCTCCATGTCTTTTCTTTAAAACTATCTAGCCTTCATCTTTAATCTTCATTCCTTCATCATTTAGATGAAAGAAGAAGATTTTTTTGAGATCTTAGTTGGTTCCATGGAGAATAAAGAGATTGGAGTTGTAATAAGTTTGTGCATAATGATGCCCAAACTTATTTCAATAGATTCTTAGCGCTGAGTTTGGAAAAGGTGACGAACAAGTTAGGGAAGATTGAAGAGGAGTTTTCCAATCTCACCAAGAAGTTGCATGAGATGTATAATTAGTACAAGCGCTTGGTGTGGCAGATGAAACTTCAATCCTATTGGCTAGTTATTAAGATGCCTAGGTAGGCATGTATAGTTAGAACAAATGGATTGATGAAAAGGAGGCTATGGAATTTGCTCCCCACCTTGTCTTCTACTCATTTGATCGCAGATATTTGGCATGTGAGAAAGGTTAAGAGAATGAGATCAACAAAGATTGATCATTAGAATAAATATCTAGTATTTGTGATTGATGTTTGTGTTTGCTTTACTAAAGGATGTGTTATGTGTGCTACTTTATCTTGTTGTTGATTGTGTTAGTTTGTTTATGTTGATTTGCTTAAAAGTGTTTTTGTGTGATATTGTACTATTAATTGAAGGTTTATTGAAAGTTATGTTTGTGTAAGCCCCTTGTTAGAATGTTGTAATTGATTTTGAACTGAAATTGGAAAGTAGAAGATGTTGGGGACATCATAATTATGAGGTGTAATGTTAAATTAATGTGAAATTTTCAGGTCTGGTGCTTAGGCACCAGAACTAAAGCCTAAGCGTCAGACCACTTGAACAGCAAGGCGCCTAGGCTCTAAAACCTGAGCTTAGGCGTTGGTTCACCTAAACCAATCGAAACTCAAATTTTTCAAAATTTAAATTGAACCCACGTCATTTTTAATGCCCAAGCTTCTTCTTCTTCCTATTTTTTGAGAAAACCAGCCCTAGGGTGCTTCTTAGAGCTCAAATCTTCAAGTTTCTTGGTTCAAAAATAGTTTGGCATAGTTATTTTTTGATTTCACCATGGATTTTTCATACGTTGAGTAGGGACTGAAAATATGCAAAAGTACTTGATTTAGTGGTAAAAAATCAATGGATCTAAGCTTTGTTAGCTTGAAAAAGCTTGTAGGAAGCCTATTTTCTTGATTTTGAAACTTGGTGGAAATTTTTCTTGAAATTTATTTTAGATGGCTTCTAAGATAAAGAGAGGAAGAGGAAAAGAAACCTATGACAGTGCCAAATTTGTTAATGTAAATGCATAAATTCGTTACAATGAATTTGCTTCTTCAAGAAAGTTTATTGTAGAGCAAAGTTTTTATCGACCTAGAGGAGATTTAGAGAATATTATTACGGTACATCAATGGGTGAATTTCTATTACTTTACTTTTGTTGTCGTCATTGTTATGGTTGGAGAATTTTATGCAAATTTACCTAAAGCAGATAATGACAAAGTGTTTGTTTGAGGAAGAGGAGTAGAGTTTACTACTAAGAGGATAAATGTGACATGGTCTATCACCTAATATTGATTGTTTCTATTCAAAGTTCATTCCATCTAAGGAAGAGTTAGATCAGATTGAGGCATATTTGACTGATGGTTGTAGAGCCTGGAAGGTTCGAAATGATCGAAAGGTAAATTTTTCTTCTTCCAAGCTCAATGCCACTTCAAAGGCATGGCATTATTTTTTTTTGCTCTCCTCCTTCCTTTGAATCATTTAAGTGAAGTGGCTAGCGAAAGAGCTATTTTAAATTATTGCATTCAAGAAAGTAATCCTATAGATGTGGGCGCTCTTATTTATTATGCTATTAATTCTTCTGCGAGAGCTAGTACGAATTCAGGTCTTGGATTTCCATCTTTAATATTTACTCTTTACAAAGACTCTAGAGTTAAGTTTGAACATTGGGAAGAGAAGTTGAAGCCACCTAAGCCAATTGAGAAGGCTAATGTTGATATATATGGACAATTTAGAGATGGAGTTGAAGGTGCCCCTTTTTCTTCTACTTTTAGGCCTTTTACTTCTAGACCTTCTACTTCTACTTCTTCTGAGCCTCCATCTCGATTCTAGAATGTGTTGAGTAAAAGATATTTGGAATGCCAAAATGATATGTTCCTGATGCAGTGTGGTATGGAGGATATGGAAAACAAGTTTGATCATATGATAGATTTTGTTAGAAGGAAGAGTGACTATGATGCTAATTATGATGAGGCAATGGTGAAATTCATGAATGGAGACCTTACAGTTGAATTTCTTACATGACCTTAGCTTACACCTCTTGAGAGTCACATATTTATGGATGAAGATATTCCCTTTGATTCTGATGATGATAAGGAAGAGAATTAAATTTGTTTCTTATTCTGAAACAGTTATGATTTCTAGATCTATCTTATTTTGGACTGTTTATGTATGTTTTGTTGCTCTGTACTTTAATTTTAGCTATATTTTTGTTACTCTTTTGCTTAGAACTGTATATGTGTTAAAGTAGCTTCTTTTACATTGCAAATTTTCATGATATATCTGTTTTTAATTTAAATTGTCTACTACTCAGCATGATATAAATGTATTGTTCTCATGCTTAGAATTTTATAATTTTTTTCCTTCATGTTTATTGTAAACTTAACTGTCTAAACTATATTAAAATTTAAGTTTGAGGAAGGGAGAAAATTTTTAAAACTAAACCTTATCTATCCTAAGTAAAATATATTTTCAAAAATTATTTTAATATAACTTGTGGTATGTTGAGATAGCTAGAGATAACTATATTTTTTTATTTTATAAATAATTTAGTAAGCCTAAGTAAAAATTTTTAATAATAAGATTATTTCTGGATTTAAGATGTTTAGTATAAGAGTATAAAACTTTGTTTTTCCTATTTAAAATAAAGAAAATTCTATTTTTGAGAAAGCTTAAGGTCTTAGATTTTTATTTGAAAAGAAAGAATTAAGACTTTATGAAAATTATTTTTCAAGTCTAATACAGATTCATTAAGTAAGGAAATGTTAAAAGGTTTTAACTTTAAGAAGAGGATGGTAGAGTTCAAAATCATTAAAGGCTATCCATATATAGTAATCATCACATGAAATAAACAAAAAAGAAAGAGAAAGAAAAATAAATGAAAAGCAAAAACAAAATAAATGTGAGGAGAAGCTTAAGGAGACGCCTAATAAAAAATTGGCTTCTATTAAATCATCGTAAGGAAAAGAACTTAATTACATTTATAAACTTATTTATGAAGTTTTAGCATCCTTACTGGTAAAGTTCTCATGATATTCTTTTTCATGTAATTTTTCTAAGTATCTTTAATATGACAAATTATAATTTTTCTTGAAATAAATAGGAAATCAAAATTCTTAAACTTGACTACTAAATATTTTTACATTCTAGTTTTAACCTATGTTATTAAAAATTTTCTAAAAGTTTCAATATTGCATTTATAAAACAAAAACTAGAAATCTTCAAGTAAAACTTATTTCCATAATTTATATTGTTTATATATATAAAAATGTTACTTGAGGACAAGTAACATTTAAGTTTGGGGGAATTTATCCACCTTAAAATTACCTATTTTTAATGCATATTTTGTGTTCAATTTTTTAGTATATTATGCTTTAATGAAATATATTTTTATGTTTTTGGTTGCATGCATAAGAAAAAGAGTTTAAGAGTATAAAAGAGCAAAAATACATCAAAAAAGAGCAAAAATGAGCTAAATAGAAGAAAAGTGAAAAACCAGTTGAATTGGCCCTAGGCGCTAGGATCTGGCACCTTGGCACCAGATGCAGAACTTGGCTGGCACATAGGCACAATGGTTGGGCCCCTAGACGCCATGATTACTTTCTCGAAGATTCATTGAATGAGGCTGAATTTTGAAGAGATCTCTGAAGCAGCCCTTGATTATTTTTGAAGCTCTATAAATATTGATTAATTCCAAAGGGCTAGGGGGTCAGCTATTGAGAGTCTCATAGTGTGTAAGTGTGTTAAGTGTGTGAGAAGTTTTCTTTGTGATTCTTTTTTATTTATAGAGTTTGTTAGTTTTATAAGTGTTGTTGGAGTCAGAAAAGTCAGAGAACTTCAAATGAGTGCCAGGGGAACATTCCAGATAAGTATTTGTATCTTTATTCTTAAGTTTTGTACTTTGTATTGAAGTTTTATAAATATATTTTATTTTGTTATCACCATGCTTTGTGAGTAGCTTTATTTTCATTCTCCTTGCAATATGAAGTAATTAAGTAAGTGGTTTTTTATTTTTGTTTAGAAATTCTTTTATTCCTAAAAATTATGACGATATTTTTTTTGATTTTTTCATTTATTTTACAAATTGGCCACTTGTACTGTTAAAACATGTTGAGGAACTTATATACTCAAAAGGGCTAAGATTTCTTGACTTGTAAGTATCACATTCTACCTTGGAAAGAGCAGTCGTGATCATCTAAATGGGGGTGCAAATAAATAGGGAGATTAGTTTTGTTGTGCTTAGAATTGATGTTTGTCGAGTGATAGGCTAGATTCCTTTATCAATTTGGTCTAGAGATTGGAATTAAGGGTCACTGGTAGGTCCTATAGAGAGGGCACATTGAGTAATCTAGGAGTGAGAGACTAAAACCTACCCAGAACTACTATACATGCCAACACCAACTTTAGACTACCCATTGTTCTTTGCACAATTCAAAAAAGTAAGGAAATAGGTATGCTCCTATTTGTCACAATATCACATGTAAGTTTCTAAACAAATTTTGAAATCCTTCACTAATTATGAATTATTGGCAAGGGGAAACTCTCTTTATATATATTGTATAAGTCATAACATTTACTTTTATTTACATATTGTAAAATTTAGTAAACTTAATTTTCATCTTTAGATAGTTTTTTGCAATCTTAAGTAAAGTTTTCTTAAAGTCAAAATTCTTATATTTCAATTTATTGTTTACCAATTTTCTGCTTCCTCGTAGGATTGATACTAGGTTTTTTAAAGAAAACTCTATATTACTTAAAACGATAAGTATACTTGCATAGTACCCCTAATGAGAATATTATTTTTTTAATAATTTTACTTTTGTTCTCACTAGCTGCTAAATATAATTTGGGTCAAGTTTTTAGCATGTTAAGAAGCATAAATATCTAAGTAATTGCGGGTCAGGTCAATAGGATGCTTATAATTTAATATAGACAGTGACAATAGGAGTAAAAACTTTAAGTTGCCCTCTCCCGAGTGTATAACATATCTTAGTTAAGCAAGGGCCGATTCCTTAAAATACTAGATTATCATGGGGAAACTTCTAGCCTAACACCCTAGATTCTCCTTCTCTTAATAGCCCTCTTATTTGTTCAATCTTAGATTAAAGGTACAAAGCCCTATATCAAATTGGTAAGAATCTAGTCTGTCAAAATAGAAACACAAATTTACACCCATCAACAAATATCTCCCTAACATTGAATTGAATCTTATGACTACTCTTCTTCACCCATAAGTTCAATGTGGATCCTCTTCGGTGTTAAAGTCATAGCCCTCCCAGGTCATTATGGTTTACAATAAATTTTAACATACCAATTGACCAAGTTGAATATGTAAATGAAGCCTTAAGTAAGAACCATCACTTTGATATGAAAAACATATTCTAACATGCATTGAAACATCCCAAACTATGATTCAATTCATTCCAAAAGAAAAGTACAAGAATTCTATTTCACAAAGTAGGTGTCACAAACAATAGAAAGCTTCATTAAATCAAAGAAAATCTATAATATAAGTGTTTACAACAAAAATAAGATAATGAAGAATACAATACTTAGTCTTTTATCTCATAAATAAATGTGAAAATTCCTTCAATAAAGTCTCTTGCTGATCCATGCAATGCGGATACAATCCCATACAGATATCTCTCCAAATTATCTCTATAATCTCTCCAAAAAAGGTAAGAATCTACATTTCCTACTCCTACTAACATCCTCTCGGCATTTCTAGAGAATTCCATAACTTAGAAATGCCAAAAGGTCTCCCCTTTGACCAAGAGAGAGAGAGAGAGAGAGAGTCACTCAAAGAGACACTCTTAAAATAACCCTCAAAATCTCCAAGTGTCACTTAAGATGCCACTTCAAAATATTTCCAAGTACATTGTATTTAAAAAAAAATATTCATTCTACCGCTTAGGAGCCCAATCGCGATGCCTAGGCACCAAACATCTAGAAGCTTGAGCTAACTTCTTGGCTAGGTGTCAGATCCTCGCATCGGGCTCACAGTTTCCATGTAAAGAGTTCGGCGCTTAGGCGCCAGAAGCTGGTGCCTAGTGTCACAGACAAATAGTCCCACATCGGCTAGGTGTAGGGCCGAAAAGCAGTATTTAAGTCCTGGGCTGCCCACCACCCTCAAGAGCTCTTTTGGGAGGTGACAAGTGGTATCAGAGCAGATTACTGCCTGCCAGGTGTGTGGACTCTCCATGGTCCAGTAGGATCCTCGGTGGAGCCGATCCGTGACGAGGGCGTCACATGAATGGGTGGAGGAGAATGTCACAGACAAATAGTCCCACATTGGCTAGGGGTAGGGCCGAAAAGCAGTATTTAAGTCCTGGGCTGCCAACCACCCTCAAGAGCTCTTTTGGGAGGTGACACTAGGCACCAGTTCACTTTGTGCTCCTTTGCTCCATTTAACCCCATTTTGTTCCTTTTTCGCTTCTTTTTTTCTACAACTCTATCTCTTGTACCTCAAACCAAAAACACATTAAATATTTTTCATTAAAATGGAATATCATTAAAAATGAGCATAAAATGTACATAAAAAATAGCACATTTTTAGGCATGTCAAATGACTTCAATTGAATTCTAAATATTAATAGTCATTGTATGTTTATCGGCTATGATTGCTACCCACTAAAATTTGTCTCTTATTATATATGAATATGAAAGATAAAATACCTGAGTTGCTTGTTTTACTAACATGAATGGATCAAATTTACCACATCTCAAATTTACTTTCACTCCTATGATATTATGCAGTTGGATTACCCCTTGTTCCATGAATAGGAACATGATTGAACTAATAATAGTTGAATAGAAATACACTCCCAGCAATAGATCTAGGATAAGATAGCGCAATAAATTCTTCAAAAATCTCATATTAATCTATCTCATCATCAGTTTTATTATTTTCTTTGACACAAACGTGAAATTACAAGTATTTTTTTCATCTGACTAGGATCTTGTATGAAGCTTGTAGCCACTCACATCATAAATTTACAAAATTTTCACAATGCATGTAGGTCCCTACGCAGGATCTATCAAGCCCTGATCTGTTACTTCATTGTTCTGATTAAGAATCTAGTTATTCATAAAACTCATGTATCATAAAGATACCTAAGAACAATTATCTTAGATGTTAAAAAGTTTTATTAAAATTCTAACATACATGTGTTGTGAACCATCGAGGAAAATTTTCTCTATTTCCTGGTTTGTGATATCATCTTCAATGAAGTTCAACAAACATAAGAATAAATTATTATCACTTTGAAAAATTTATGAATTAGCTCAATATAGTATTTTCACCTGGAATAATATATTATTAATAGAATTTAGAATCTTACTCAATAAAGGGTTGAACTTTGTCGCAATTTAGAAGAATATAAAGTGTTGATGCTCGTAGTTATTGATCACTATGATAACATGATGTGCACTTCCCTAATGATTCATCAAACTGCTAAAAACCAAAAATTCTCAAGGGAGACACCACAACATGGATTTTTCTCTCACAAAATAGTAGAAATAGAAAGTAACAGTCTTCTACAGTAAATTTGCCTCAAATATGAATCATATTCATGCTTTATTCTTCATAGTTCGCTTCCGTTTATTCAAATATCTGTAAATAATTGTTCATTAGCACAGATTCACAATATTTTTTTATGAAATAGTACCTACATATTTTTTTTCAAAAAGTATTATTATGTACCTCTCAAACTGATACATCCAACAATATTGTGTTGGTCCTCCATGTATGGTCTTGTGTGGTAGATGTACTGCCAGATGATCTATAGAGTAAGAAAATTAGGTTTAAATTTTCTTTTGAGGTTTCATAATATTATTAGAATGATTTCTTCTAACTGTCATATGCCAACAAAATTCAAACGAGCTACACATATCTCCTTGAGGAATACACAAATTTGGATTTAAAATATTGCTTGTCAATCAGAAAAATGTGATTGGCATCAAATTTTAGAGAAAAATATGACAATCGTAGTTTTTCATTCCAAATATCTTTTTTGCCTGCACATCTATACAATGACTCAAATTTGAAGCATTTATGATTAGGAATTTTAATGCTTGAAAAGCCATTACAAATTGATCTACGTTGTGCCAAAGTAAGAGAATATTTTGTTTTAGCCTTCAAAAGCTTGCCAACAACGTTTTTTTGAATCTTCAGCTCTCGTCTTCTGTAAATCTCCTTCAAACCTAGTTTGAAATTAACGTATCTTTAGTTTTTCCTTAAACATAAATCACAGTGTTGAATATATTATCAAACAAATTTATCTCTATTTGCATCACGTCAAGATTATGCATGATCATATTATACTTACAGTAAAGTAGATCTAAAAAAATGGATTCTTTGACCAATTATGAATAAGACCAAAGCTTGATGGATGATGTGCCCTTAGCTTAGGACAAATAGTAATCTTTGAAATGTCACTAACAATCTTAAATAAATATTCTCCATATACTGTTGAAGGTGATGTTGATTTCTCAATTTTGTTTCTTTTGAATGCACTTTTGTTCCTTTTAAAGGGATGTTCAGCATCTAAAAACATACAGTGACAGTGAAACCATGAATTCTTCTTGCCATGCTAAAGTTTAAATGCCTTAGATGAATTCATGCAATATGAATATATTAACTTTCCCATAGTGCTCCACCAAAATAATATTCCCTATTCTAAAAAATCACTTATTGTCCACTTTAATCATGTTTTCTTCAGAAAAATGTGTTTCATAGTGACATTATAAGCATCATACCATAATTGGAAAAAAAAAGGACATCATTTCAAGCCCCAAGCTTTGTCGAACCTTTCCATGATTTATGCCAAGCCTAAATTCAAACCTTAACCTCTTAGATGTGACATCTTAAACTCAACACAAAGACCAAGAAGAACACACCAGCCACCATGGGGAGCTGGACCAAGCCATTTCTAGGGGCTAAACCCAAGTCAAACCCAAAAGAGCTCTAAGCCCATTCCACTTTGATCCACCCTTGGCCACTTGGCACTGCTCAATTGCCTCCACATTTCTCTACCTTTTACCTCCCTAAGCCACCTATCTATGACCCTTAGCCTGGTCGACCGCCCTAGTCACCGAAAAACACCAAACCCGAGAGGTCACCCATGATAAAAGCTCCATATTCTGCCCATCCAGTATGGCTCACTCTCATTGGATTGTTTCCTTCTTCTCCCCTCCACCTAGGCAGCACTTTGCACCTACTTTCAAGTCCAATTAAAGCTTCCTTCCCTGCTTATAAAATCACCATCACCTCATGGTCGAAGATTGGTGATGCACAAAACTTTGCGAAGTCCTCCCAAAAATTGCTTCAAAACATTCCTCTAGCCTTGTAAAACTCATCCTGACCATTTTCTAGCCCTCAAATCTAGCCTAAAACCCTAATTTTATAATTGAAAACCAGGACCTTTCCGCCATTCCACCAAACTCCATCAAGCTTCATACTGAGCCTTCCAAAAGCTTCACCATAGCTTAAAATCACCTCCCCAATCAAAATTCATCATTCTCAAGCTCTCTAACCTAGTCCAAGACAAAGCTTAACCCACCCACTGGTCTTGATCATACCTAGACCCAAATAGAGAGCAAAGTGACACTTTGAGGAGGTTCATGAGGTCAAGGCGATCATCTCTAACCAACCCAATTAATGCCTCACCTCTTGGGCAAAGGTATAACCTAAAATCCCTAAATTTTCCCTCAGTTTGGACCTTTGTAAAATAACTTATTATTTCATAAGTATTTAACAATATATATAGGTTTGTCTTACTTAGATGAAGGTGTAAGAACAAACTGCAATTATTTTCATTAAGTATCAAGTGAGATCTTAACGTTAGAAGTTGGACAAGTCTCAGGTGTGATCGATCAGAGATGATGAACAGATGCCATCCTTTTTTATCTTTATCAAATTAACGTCTGAGATGAAGCCAGATAAGAGCGCGGTACGTGAAATAGTAGGCTGAGTCAGTGCTTGCTGTCAGTCGCCAAATTAGAAATTGTCGGTCGCTTGAGTGGGTATCCCGATGACCGATTTTAAAATATTTTTAATTATATATATATATATATATA
>JXCR01146710.1:20355-34250 GCA_002079205.1 Phalaenopsis hybrid cultivar
ATATATATATATATATATTTATAATTTAGGAAAAGTAATATTTTAAATTTTTAAAATACAAGACCTGGTTGATCTCATATCCTCAATAGTTTAAATAAACGAGCCTAATACTACAAGCAATGAATTTATCCCGAAGGGTACACACAATACTTACTGGTAAGGACAATCGTTTAAGACTGTGAAAAAAAAAATTTTATGTTGACCGACAAGTTCCTCTAGTTAATACAAAAAATTAAATAAGGTTTTATATTAAGCTGGGTTCTTAAAAGATTCTTATAAGGGCAAGCCTTCATAGTTGATTACATCTTAGATAACCCTAGTCATCTAAGAGAACTCTTGATAAAAATCAAGGGATATTGTCTTCAAGAATTTAAAAGGGTAGGACTTTTTAAAAGATCGGACAAAGAGGTGTAAAAGAGGAATGGCTCAAATTTGGAACATTTTTTATGGAATCCAAAGAAAGAAGAACTGGGAGATTGCCTTAACGAGACTTCCCAAGCTATCCTATGGTTCGACTTCAACTTCAAGAAGAAATTATGTGTGTTATCCTTCCAATTTTATTAGTTAGTGCTTACATTTGTGCGAGACGGTCACACAAATAGCCTAGAAGATGTGAGGATTTAGGTTGTGACAAATGACAACCTTGGAATCCTAAAAGAGGTTAGGGCATAAATTGTATAGCAAAGCCATACAAAGGGCTGAAGAAAAAAGTTGAGCATTTATGCCGTACTAGGCAGACAATCTCAAAATCCTATGGCTAGTTGTTTAATTTCTATAAAAAGATGTGTTATTTTAGATCCTCATGTTGTTGTAGATCCTCGTGCTGTTGTACATCTTCATGTTGTAGAAGGTTGCCCATAAAGTTAGCTCCAAGCTCCTCGGTGAAGTAGCAGTACTAAAGTCTAAGGTTTAAAGGTTTAAATGACAAGTTGAAGTTCAATAAGGGGGTTAAAGTTGATTAGAGTGACACCGGTGAGGATCCTACGGTTTCCTCATTTCTGTATCACTATTTTCTTTTGAATTTACTTAGCATAAACAAGTTATGAAACCCATTTAAACCAGGGANCACTATTTTCTTTTCAATTTACTTAGCTTAAACAAGTTGTGAAACCTATTTAAATCGAAGAGATCTCGTTAGCAACCGCGGGTTACCTCCTTCGAGGGACTCCCATAAACTCAAAAAGACGTTTTATGTTTAGTGACATTTCAAATGATTTATGGTTACCTTTAAAACAATTTGTTTTAGATTTTGAAAATTTAGATTATTTTTTGAAAAATGGTTTTGATTTTGCAAATAAAAGAAAGTGCAAAACCAAGCAGTTATAATATTTTGCAGCAAAGGTAAATTACAAAAAAAAAAGACAAAAAATAAGTAACACTGTAAAAGGATATATATCATCTTCTCGACATTCCCGCTGAAAGATTAGATTTTGCAACAAGTATATAACTTTGCAAAAATTAAGAATAGTTGAAGTTGTATCTAACAAACCCCAAACTATGACTTATTGAGTTCCAAAAGATCTTAGTGGATGATTTTAGAACAAGATATAACAAGTTCAAGTTGACCTCCAAAATATCCAAGAGATTATAAAGTGTGTGAGGAATGACCCATAATAGCTTTAAAGATCTCTTGAAACATTTGAGTTCATTTTGAACTCATCATATTGCTCTATTATTTATCCCAGGTTAAATTAAAATTACCCTACTACTCAGTGAATCTTGACATTTTAATCATTCCGAAGACAGGGTACTCAATTAATCAGTTGATATTTCACTTAAAGGTTATGTGAGTGGATGCCCTATGGCTATTAACGATTTTGTACCCACCACTAAAGTTGGGCTTGTAGTGTTTAGAGGTGTTTCTAATCAATCATGTTATCCTTCTAAATCCAATTAAATGAATTCAAATATCAATCTTAGATGACAACCAAGCCCTTAACAATCTCAGGGGGATAAGGTGGCAATCATTAAGATTTTAAATTTAAGTGATACATATCCTTATTGAAGGATCACATCATCCAAATTGTGGACTTAAAATAATTAAATTATCATCCTCCTAACTTAAGCCCATCACTTCATATATATTTGATTTTTATTAACTTCCAAGTCATGATAATTTAACAAGTTATAATTTTATCTTATCATTGAAAGGTGGCAAATTGATTTCTACATTTTACCCATTATGTTTCAATCATCCAAACATATTCTTTAGGCTCAAAATTACCCATTTTTCCCTTTCGTTAATTCTAAATTTTAATTATGAGCACAATAGTCCAAAATGACCATTTTGCCCCTAGGGCTCTCCATCTCATAACAATTATGATTTTTAAAGTGGTCCGAACACAGAGAACTCAGAGAAACAAATTTTATATTTTTATGATTTTTAATTTATTTATTATAATTATTTTAATGAGAAAAATAAAAAAATGCATTTTTAAGCCTTTAGAAATTTATTTTTAACTTGGAAAAATTAGGAAAAATGTTTTAATGAGTCCCAAGTGATCAAAAAACAATTAGGCACATTATGAAATTTTTTTGTATTTTTAGAATTTTTAACTATTTTTAATTGAAAATATTGCTAAACATCAAGTATTTTATCAAAAATAACTTTTTTTTTCATAAGTGTTCCTGATCAAAAGGAACTCAGAAAATCACTTTTCATAATTTTCCTAAGTGTATTTAATTTAATATAATTATTTTTGTGCAAAAATATAATGTTTCTTAAAAAATCAACTTTAGTGCTTAAACTTAATCAAATAAATTCCAAAGTTTCACAAAAGGTTAACATGATTTTTACAAACTATGTTGGATTGATTCCATTATTTTTTTATTTATTTAATTTACATAAATTAATGCAAGATATACACATTTAATTAAATAAAAAAATGTACAAAATTATTTAAACCATTATAATATTTTTCCTAAGCTTCTCTGACCACACGAAACCTACTAAAATTTATCCCATAATTTTCCAAGTGATATTTTAGTTTATATAATTAAATTAAGCCAAAAACAACCATCGTAGCTTGAAAATTAGGGTTAGAAGCACAGAGATGTCCTCTGACCTTGGAAAAATTAGAGAACATAGCATCTGTCATGAGGAATAAACCCTAAAAATCTCAAGCTATGAGCAATGCTTAGTCATAATGAATTGAAACCATAGGGAGTATTTAATTAATTAAAAATCAAAGCGTCAACAAATGATTTTTATTTTTAGTTCACATTATTCTCCTCTGTTCATTGAGCAAAAGGGTAATTTTAATTTATTTTTATGATTTTTCTATGAAAATATATGGATTTTTGAAGTTCTGGGATTTAAATAATTCAAAAAAAAGGCCTTTTTTTTAATTTAAACCATGTGGCGCTGATTGGATCCTCGTATGCATCAAACTTTCCACGCAATGCTTCACCATTTGACCCCACCAATTACGTAGCTGCCTCGTCAGCTTGTTGTATTGCTCCATCTTCGCACCTGACTCCGTCACGACTGTCCATTGTATAAATGTAGAAATGGACGGCATCCGTTCATCGTCCCCAATTAACTTAAACCATAAGTCGATAAACTTCAAAACTTACAATCTCTCTTGATAATCAACCAAATCACATGGGGTTTGCTCTTACACCTTCATCTACTCAAGACGAACACATCCATACAGTTTATATGTTATGAAATATAGTAAAAATGTATGAAGAATCAATTTAAGCTCAGACTATGGTGAGAGCCCAATACCTTTATCTGAGAGGGGAGGCCTCAATCAGATGGTTGTAGCATCTTTGAATGAGTCTAAAAAACCTTCAGATGAAGTCCTGAGCTATGGTGAATTGTCTAGATATGATTTCGACTAAGGCCGATTTTAGGTGTTGGTCCAGGGCTATGCTAGAGGCTCTATGTGATGAAGCTTTTGTTGGGAATCATCTTCTCTCACTCAGGGAATGGTGTGTGCATAATTAATTGAAGTTTGGTGGAGTGTGAAGCTATGGAGAAATCTATCCTGATTTTCCCTGAATTTTGAACTCAAAATTGAGCTCTCGCAAGAGAATCCAGAGAGGGAAAGTGGTGGGCTTGAACTTAGGAATTCTTGGAGAGTGTCTGGAAGCAATTGGGCAGAGTCACCCTAAGGAAATTGGTTGGTTCATGTTTTAGTCATGGAGGATGTGGTTTAAATAGAAGGGCCTGGGTGGAGCTCAAAGCCAACCAATGGGTGCAATCAGCAGCTTATGTGGAGGGCTACAAAGTGCCAAAGACCAATCAGGGTTGGTCAGCTTAGATGGGTGCAATTGGGTTAGGATTGAGGTAAGGGGGCTCTTGATTTTGGCTCCTCAAGCGACTAGAGTGGCTGGCTAGGGTAGTGGAGGTGTTCAAGTGGCTCAAGGACCTCAAGAGAATCTGTCACAAAAATTAATTTGGGGTTGGTGATGGGTTTTGGCAAATATATCTTTGGTTTAAGAAATTTAGGAAATAAATCCCTTGGTTTAAGGGACCTTTGGTCCATGGCTCACCTAGGGTGGGCTAAGTGGGTCTAGTCTGGTCACTAGGGTCTAGAAGGTGGCTATAGAGGCTTTAATTTGGTCCATTTGGCATGGCTTGGTCAATTT
Organism: Phalaenopsis hybrid cultivar; assembly: GCA_002079205.1. Taxonomy (NCBI): domain Eukaryota; kingdom Viridiplantae; phylum Streptophyta; class Magnoliopsida; order Asparagales; family Orchidaceae; genus Phalaenopsis; species Phalaenopsis hybrid cultivar. Next base: position 24,952 of record JXCR01146710.1, read on the forward strand.
TGGTGCATGGGTTCAATTTGAGTCAAATTGGCTTGAAGTTGGGTTTGATATGCGATAACTGATCCTGATATTTTTTATAAGTATGGATTTATGAAGTTGACACCACTACTTGAAGATTTTAATCCCCGGTAATGGCGTAAAAAACTTGATCCCAAGCAAATTATGATTTCAATTTTATCTTTAAATTGTAGGGATTCTACACATGTATACGTATCATTATCAAGTAATATAGGGATTTTTTATTAAGCTCCAAATATTGATCCCAAGGAGATCGAGGTTAACCACGGCGGCTTTCAAGAGAAAATCTTGTCTAGAATAACACACCTTAGCTTGGAAGGTTGATAAAGGTTTGGTTTTGAATATATCTTAGAATTATCACTACAATACTACTTCTACTTCTAAACTAAAATACTTAAGGAAAATCAGAAATTGGAGTTTAATATATTAAAAGTACTCTTCATCATGCAATGAAATTGGTGACATGTGTAAAAGTAAAATAAGTAGTGAGAGAGATTGTGACAAATAGAAGCAATTATATTCTTTACCCTCGATCAAGTGATATAAAGAACATTGGTTAATCTAAAGTTTGAATAGTTCCGAAGATGGGCTAGGAAGGGAAGATACTAGCTCTTACTCTAGAGTTCCCTCATATTCATCAACCTAGAGGCTAATATCTCGCATCAAAACCTAAAATAATAGACCAAATTAGGGGGCTTTAGTCTGTCACTCTAAATTCCTCTAATTCTACACCCATAAAAGATTATTTTCCTATTTATTTGCACTTAACCATATGGACTACATTCTCATCCATACAATCTCATGTGATTCTACCACAATTGATTGAGGCAAAACCATCACAGATCTTACATGTCCTCACAATAGATTTTAACATGCAAGTTGATTAAGTTTACATGTAAATGAAGAACAAAAAAATCATCACAATATATGACACTCTATTCAATTATATATCCTACACATGCATGCTAATTCATTACAAGAGGGAAGAGTAAGGAAAATTACTCACTAGACATGGAGAAACAGCAAGAACTTTAGATAGAACAAGACTTTGAAACCAAATAAACAAAGTCTTAGATTCAAATCAAAATATAATGAAAATACTTATCTTAGATGGAAATCAAACTCTCCTTGTATAACAAAGGCAATCTCCTTATAATCCTCTCCAAGAACAAAGTGAAAGGAAAAGAATAAATTCTCACTCTCTTTCTTTCTCTCTCTCCTTGTCGCCCCACTTGGGGCTCACGCCCAAGCCTTCTTTTTCTCCAAGATTTCTTCTCTTGTTCCAATTGATTCCAGAGTCCAAGAGTTGCTTTTAGAATATGTTTGAGCCATATTTATAATTTACCAAGAGATTCTTAAGTGTTTCTTCAAAAATGTCCATATTCATTGAATCTTCCAAAAGGTGTCTCAAGTGCCTCCTCAAGACTCCTTATAACTGCCCCAAATCCTTCTATAAAGTCTCTTTTATCATTTCCAAAGAATTCCCCAAGATACACACAAAGAAACACTTCAAAAATCATCCCTAGAAGATATGTTAAAAACCATTTTTGGTGCTTAAGCGCCCTCCAATCTGTCTGGGTGGTGCCAAAGCACCATTTTGGGCGCTTAAGCGCCGAGCACAGGCGCTTAAGTGCCCAGTTTTGACCCCCATAGCTTCGATGTACCCGGATTTGACCTGATTTACTCCAATTTGCTCTATTTTGGTCTATTTTTATTCCTTTTGCTACAATCACTCCAAATTCTTCAATTTTATGCATATAAAACCAAAAACATAAGAAAACATACCTTTAAAGTGCAATATCATTATAAAATATAGCGTAAAAAATAGTAAATTTTTAGGCACATCAACAATCATAACATTGGACTCAATTTATTGAGTAACTTGGTGTGGATGATTGTCACAAAGAGTTTAGAAAATATTTGGAGTGATTTTGAATTGATTTTGAGGTTTAATTTGAAGGATTTTGGACATTTAGTCAATTTTGGGCATTTGGTTTAGACTTAGGTTTGAGTTGGACTAGAGTTTGGTTAAGGCCCAATTGATGATTCAAATTTGTCCTAAGGATTGTCATGAATATTTTTAGATAGAAATTCAATGGAAATTTTGGGGCTATGGGGTTCAATTTTGTTGAATTTGGGGATAAGGCCAATTTGGGGCAAAATTGGGGATTTTGGTCTAGGTTGGTTTTGAGTTAAATTGAGGCTTGACCAAGGCTAATTTAAGGATCAATTCAATATGAGGAAATAATTTGAAGAGTTTATGATGCAAAATTGGGGCAATTAGATAGATTTGGGGTTCAATTGAGTGAGATTTTGATTTTGGGTCAAATTGGGGCTTTTTTATTTGGGTTGAAATTAGATTCCAATGTGGGTAAATTGGGCTTTGATTTGGTTTAAATCAAGCTTGGACTTGATTAATTTGAGTTTAGAATTGGAATTGGAGGAAATTGGGATCAAATTGGTAGACATTGAGGGAGAATTGGGGTATTGGGCCTTTAAAAGCAAATTAGGGCTTTTGGTCAAAATAGGTCAATGTGGTCAAATTGAGCTCAATGGAGTGGTCCAAATTGATTTTGGGGACATTTGAAATAATTTTGAAGGTTTAGGGTCACCAAGGGTATGTTGGTACTTTTGGCAAAATGAGGGTTATTTTTATAATTTTGGAACTTTTAGGAAGTTTTAGGAAATTTGATTGTTTTGAAATGGTTTGAGATGATATTTAGGCAAACTTACGTATTTTAGGTAATTTTGGGATTTTTGGAGTTTCAAGGGCAATTTGTAAATTGAGTGGATTTGGGGGCAAAAGGCTAAGTTTGGTTTCTTGGTAAAATTGGGGTGTCAAACACCCTACATCAGCCATGAACCAACAAAATTCCCTACTTTGGGTCCTTCATGCAGTGGTCTTAACTAAACCCTAACCTATGGCTAAGGGTCTAGGGACCATCTACGTGAGTCTTCCACAGGGTCAAGGGATCAAAATCAGGTAGGTTTGGGTTTAAGCTAGTGAGTGGAAGTGTAATCTGCAAGTGTGTGTGTGAGAGCAACCAAGACCACACCACCAAATGGTTGATCCTAAGGCTAGGTAGTCCTACAGGGACTCTCCCTGAGCTCCCCCATATGGACCCCACGTACAAAGTGCTAGAGGTTAGGACCAATATGTGGAACTTCAAGTTGAGCAAAGAAGAGTTTAGAATTTCTAATGTTGAGGGTTTATTTCTACTCCTCTAGGAATAGTCAACAGGAAAGTCCTATGGCTAGACCCTAGGCTACTAAAGAGGAAAAACTGACCTAAACTAAAAGTGAGGTCAATCTTGGTCTAACCGAATTTTATAAGGAATTTTCAATTCAAAATAGGGGAAATTGGAAAGGTTATGTGGGTTCAATTTAGAGAAATTGGGTATATGGTCAAATTGAGCATTTTGGTTGGGCTTAAAATTTAGGTTTGAACATGTGCACAATTGAGCTTCAATTTGGTTTCAATCAAGCTTATAAATGATGAATTTGAGTTTAAAATTGAAATTTGGTGAGATTGAAGTCAATTTGGTAGAAATTGGGGGTGAAATGAGGAATTTGGGGCTAATGGGCAGCTTGAGGATTTTAGTCAAAAGGGGTCAATTTGGTTAAATTGGACTCAATGGAGTGGTTCAAATTGATTTTAGGGACATTTGGAGTGATTTTCGAGATTTTGGAAATTTTTGAAATTTTTGAGGTATGAATGGCATTTTGGTAATTTTGGCAATTTTTGGAGTATTTTGAGAATTTTGATCAAAAAGGGTCAATTTGGTCAATTTGAATGATTTTGTATGGCTTGAGATGATTTTAGATGAAATTTTGAGAATTTGGGTAATTTTGAGGATTTTACGGTTTCAAGAGTAATTTGGTACTTAGGTAAATAGGATGTCAATCATAAAATTACCCTTCATGAGCCATGACACCAAGGGAAACCCCACTATAAATCCTCTATGTGTTGTTCTTAGCTAAACTCTAGCTTAGGTCTAATGGTTTAGAAGAACCATCTACATGAGTTTCCAAAAAGAGTAAGGGATCGACTAAGCAAATTTGGTTAAGGGTTGAGGTTGTGAGTGTGAGGGGTATCATGTGTATGTTTGTGTGAAACTAGATAAGACCACATCACACATGGGTCAATCCTAAGGCCAAACAGTCCTATAGGGACTCCTCTTGAGCTCCCTCATATTGGCTTTACCTACTAAGTGTTAAAGGTTAGAACCAACATGTGGAATTTCAAGATGATCAAAGAAGAGTTTAAGGATTTGTAAAGGTTAGGGTTCCATCACTAGTCCTCTAGGATAGTCAACAGAAAAGTCATATGGCTAGATCCTAGGCTTCTAAGGAAGAGAAGACACCTCAAAAAAAAGTAAGGTCAACAAATGGACCCCATATAGGTGTGGTGTGCTGAGAAAGCACACCGCACGTATTGGCTTTGACTGAAGAGATCAACAAAGCCAACATGACTTTCCGAGCTAACACACTCAGAACAAAACAGAGAAGAAGAGAAGAAGATTTCCATTGGGAAGTAAACAGAGACTCCTTCTAGGGAAATAGAAAGAGGATGCCTGAGATAACTGTCAGGGAAATTGATGGCCATAGTAAAGATTCGATTGGATTTCGATTTCTTAAATTTAAATTTTGATTTTATTTTTGATTTAAATTTTTAAGAGATAGAATTATGTACCGGGAAATTGGGTTGAGATGGAAAGCACAAGGCCTCACATCCACTCAAGAGGTTGACTGAAAGTGTAGAGAAATATGAGAATAGGATGTCTTACTCCATTTAAGGTGGTCTTATACCCATCTTGAAGAAAGGGGAATCAAAACTTCGGTACTGACCTCAGGATGAGAACTAGAATTTAGGTACCAGCCTCAGAATGAGAATCAAAAGCCTTCTTCCATTTAAGGTGACCTCACACTGATCTCGAGGATTGAGAATAGGAGGCCTTGTTCCATTTAAGGGGTCTCACACCTACCTCAGAAAATGGAAATTAGAATTTATGTGCTGACCTCAGGATGAGAACTGTAATTAAGGTACCAACCTCAGAATAAGAAGCGAAAGCCTTGTTCCAATGAAGGGGACCTCACACCAATCTCGAAAGATGGGAATCATAATTTAGGTACTAACCTCGGGACAAGAACTGGAATTTAGGTACCATCCTCGGAATGAGAATAAGAAGCCTTGTTCCATTTAAGGGGGCCTCACACTAATCTGGAGGATTGAGAATAGGATGCCTTGCTCCATTTAAGGGGGTCTCACCCCAATCTCAAAAGCTGGGAATTAGAATTTAGGTGCTGACCCTAGAATGAGAACTAAAATTTAGGCACTAGCCTCTGAATGAGTATCAGAAGCCTTGTTCTGATGAAGGGGACCTCACACCGATCTCAAAAAATGGGAATCATAATTTAGGTATTGACTCGGGATGAGAACTAAAATTTAGAAAGAAGCCTCGGAATGAGAATAAAATGTCTTGTTTCATTGAACGGGGCCTCACACCGACCTCGAATGATGAGAATCAAAATTTAGTTACTGACCCCAGGATGAGAACTGGAATTTAGGTACCAGCCTCGAAATGAGAATCAGAAGCCTTGCTCCTTTTAAGGGGACCTTGCACCAATGTTGAGGATTGAGAATATGATGCCTTGTTCCATTTAAGGGGGCCTCACACTGATCTCAAAAGATGAGAATCAGAATTTAGGTACTGACCCCAGGATGAGAACTGGAATTTAGGTACTAGCCTCAAAACAAGAATTGGAAGCCTTGTTCCAATGAAGGTGGCCTTGATGCACAGAAACTTAGGATTAAATTAATAATAAATATACAATGTAACATCAGAATATGATATTCTATAGTGAACCTTAGGTTGGCATAGAACTCCCAAACCATTGGGACGATTGCTACAGCAACGAAGTAGCGGAATCGCTCCTAATTTTTGGCAATAATGAACCTCTTAACCTCGCCTCCCAAATTTGCAAACGCCCTTTCCTGGATCAATCTCTGGGTCTTAATTTGTGTATTGTAATAGTGTTGGGCTTTGAAATGAAAAAACTTCTGAGCATCAAATTCTCCTGACGTTCTTCCTCTTTTTGAGCGGGGAGCCATCAGAGATTCTACAAAAATCCAAACAAGTTCCAAATAAATTACTAAATCACAAATCTAACTCCCTAAGCAAGATTATTTGGTAAGAAACTTTTCACCATGAGTTTTCTTCAAGCATTTTCATCAAAAATCCCATTTTTCGGATCTCCCAAAATCCATGTTGAAAATAAAAAATTTCTAAGTTAAAATAAAGCTCTTACCAAGAGAAGATGAAATCTATAAATTTTAGGCTCCAAATCCTTCTCCTTAGCCCGCAATGTGATGCCCTACACTAAAGGTTGGCGGTGGAAGATGACCAAGCGACAAAAATGGAGGTTTTCATGTGATTTTGTAGGGTTTTCAGCCAATCTGGAGTGTTCGGACCTTCGACGCATCATGCACCAAACCAGTCGCATCATGCGCTAGATCGTATTTTTTGCTAGATCTTGGTTTCTATGGAAATCTGCTCCATACTACTTTACATCAACCTCTATTTGACTCAAATAAACCTTTCTCAAACTAACACCAAATTTTCACAAACAACACAAAAAACATATTTTTATATGAAATCCGTGTTATTACAAACTAACTTTTTCAAGCCAACACATAATAAATTCAATGTTCTAAAGCAAACCAACGTCCTAACACTGAAATCTAAACATCAAACTTCAAAGCAATAAACATAAATAGTGCAACAATAGAAAGTAAAGGTAATCTAACATAACAAACTAAAACAAATAATACTAGACAAAACATTCAGTGCTTAACTCAACTTTAAGCATCTTCTTCACACTTGTCCTCCTTGATATTTCCAATAGACTGGTAGTGCACATACAGATTGTAGAAGGGCCTAAATGGAAATTCATCAGTTGAATTTTCCTTCTCAATCCACGCATTCTTCTTGAACATACGTACCAAACCATCTTCAATACACCCTGTATGTTCAAAATGTTCCTTGAATCTCCAATCCAGGTGATCCAGCATTTTAGAAATATTTTTAATTGCATGCATAAAATTATGCACCCTTTTCTCCATCTTCTTGATTCTCTTTGAAAGTGCACTTGAGTTGTAATAAGGTTGAATAGGTGATGAATTCTAGAATCCTTGATCCATTAGTACATTCATATCATTTTCATCTCCCATTCTAATGCAACTGCAGTAGACATCAGGATCCATCGGCTTCCAAGGCAGTAGTACTTTCTCCCAACCTTCATAAGGTACTTACAATTAACTGCAAAGTTGGAAAATAGTAGATTGATGTCCCAATCCAGTTACAGATCCATTCATGATCAAACCCAAAATTGATTTTACATTTATGGCTCCAATATCAACTGGTTTTCCAGTTTGAATACAGTAGTTCAGGATAGAGCTCTCCATAGTGACCTTACTAATTTTCATAGTAGGGATTAAATTTAAGGAAATGAAGAAATGTCATTCCTTTGAAGTAGGATTTAACAATGATGAAGAAAAATTCACATTCCCATCATCTCGACCTTCCTAATTAGCATCTTCATCCGTAAGGTAACGGTAGAGTTCATCCATGTTGTCTCTTGTAGAGGTAAATTTGCATAGTGGCAAATAGGCATGTTCTCGATCATAGAAATTTTATTGATTCTCAAAGGAGTGAACTGCACAAACCTGCCTCGCACATAGATCATTCCTTGGTTGATCCCATGAATATTTGCATAAAATTCTTTCACCACATGGATGACTACAACGGCAGTAATGTAGCAAAGCACTTCTAAATTCCTCTGCAAAGTAACTTCTTCAACTCGAGTATTCGACGTGTTGAATCCTCGATTCACAAATCCCCTCTCTTTGATAAGCCTTTTCTTCATTATAACTCGACTATGCAATTTCTGTGCGTCGAAACTGATGAACTTTCTTTAGTCGAAAATTCCAAATCTAGTAGACTTTCTAGTGGGAAGCCATAGGAAGTGAAAAGTGTTGAATTTTCCCTCATTTCCCCCCCTAAAATATGTCTTTGAGTCAGTTTTTAGGAGTTATTTGAAGGTGTCCCAACCAAAAACTATCATTTGAAATGTTTTAAGTCATTTTCGTCTCCGCCGTGCATCATGTGCCAGCTTTCTGGAATTCGGCGCATCATGCGCCAGTTCAAAAATTTTGGTTGTTTCGATTTTGATCAAATAAATTCTCAGTCTTTTCATAACATTAGGCAAATAAAGATGTTTCTAAATATTTTTCTCAAATACACAAATTACATAAAGACATAAACATACATATAAGATTTTAAACAAAAACTCAAAAATCAAAGTAAACAACGATACATATGGGTTGTTTCTCACAAAACACTTGGTTTAATGCCATCAACACGACATTCCTAGTCTCATTCTGGGTGATCCAACATGATAGTCTCTTTAGCATTTGTTCTTCGAACATCAAAATAAGGTTTCAATCTATGCCCATTCACATTAAATATTCTTTCAATTTTGGGATCTTCAGTATTGACTGCTCCATAAGAATAGAATTTAATAACTCTGAATGGCTCTTTCTACTATACTTCAATTTTCCAAGAAATAATTTCAATCTTGTATTATATAATAAAACTTCCTGTCCATGTTCAAATTCTCTTTCTACGATCTTCCAATCATGGCATTCTTTATTTTTTTCCTTATAAATCATCGCATTGTTGTAAGATTCATTCCTAATTTCTTCAAACTCATTCAATTGCAATAATCTTTTCTTGCCCGCTTCTTTTAAATTGAAAATAAATTCTTTTATTGCCCAGTAAGCTTTATGTTCCAGTTCAACTGGCAAGTGACAAGTCTTACCAAAAATTAATCTATATGGGGACATTCCTATAGGTGTCTTATAAGTTGTCTTGTATGCCCATAATGCAGTATCTAATCTAATAAGATAATCCATTTTTTCAAGATTAATACTCTTCACCAAAATTTTCTTAATTTCTCAATTAGATACTTTCTAAACAGCCAGTATGAGGAAGATAACGAGTTGCAATTTTATGTATTATATTATATTTTTCCACCATTCTTACAACTGTTGCATTTCTAAAATGACATCCTCCATCAGTAATGATTACTCTCAGCATTTCATATCTTGTAAAATTATTTTTAATTAAAAATTTTGAAGCACTCTGAGCGTTGTATATAGCTAAAGCGATTGCTTCTATCCATTTTGAAACACAATCCACCACAATCAATATATATATATA